>JAKSZP010015546.1:0-11179 GCA_022478985.1 Massospora cicadina | reverse complement strand
TTACAATGATTTCATGCTTTTCTCAGATAATGTCAGGGAAACTGAAGCGCAGGAGGTTGCTGGAGGGGAAGACACAGGCCAAAGGTGACACAACAAGGGCAAGTGACTTAACAAAACGAAGAGACATCCTAAACGGTCAGTATTGTGTTTCCAAATGGATCTGTGGAACAAAACGCGCACCAAACTGGCCACAATCCTCAGGGACATGAGGCCCTAAGAGCTGGGAAGGGTGGCGAAAATCTAGGGCAAAAGGTAGCAAAATAGGAGGAGGAAGAGCTGGTGGAATATATGGTGGAGTAGGTGGAGGACTTAGGTACATCAGTAGGGGAAAACCAGAGTGGAAAATGGACTCCAGCCATTGCAAAACTCTGCAGAGTTGTTTTAATCAGAATAAAACCAAAGTACAGGAGATGTGCCCAAAATCCTAAACTTTATTGGAATGATCAGTTTATCTGAGAAAAGCAAATCCTTTCTCATATTGGGACTAAATTTATAGAAGGTTGCTTCATGAAGATTCCAGTGGTTATTGGAATCTGATATGAGCTACAAATTTGTCGTTTTTCAACAAAATCAAAAAATTTTGAATTTGGCCAGATTTTAAAACCTCATACCTTGTGATTTTTTGGGTCTTGAGTTCGATTCCCGCCTTAGCTTGTGTCTCAATTAAGCCGTTTTCCTCAGCCCTAGTTGGCAAAGCCAAAACCCATTTTTTGTCAATGACCTTAGATAGGTCATTGGTGACTCTTAGGGGTTCTGGTCTCTGCCCCAAGGGCTTGTTGGATATGGCTTTAGATGGGCGATTAATTCCAGGAAAAATGTCACTAGCTGTGACACCCTGTGCCTGCTTTAGGGGATGCAGGAGACTATTTCTTACTGATTGACCTGACTTAGTGCGTGCACATGTCATGCATTTTGGTGGTCCACACCAGAACATCCTTGGAGATGCCAGCCAGTTGAACGTCTGCTTTATCAGATTGAGAAATTTCTTGTGCCCAGGGTGACTCACCACTGGGGTATCATTTTGAGATGAAATTACTTCATCCCAAAGTTTGGGAGGCACCAAACCTGTTCAAATAACATAAGCTGACTTTCATTATGAGTAATGAGTATGCTTATGGCCTAGTAGCACCCAACTGGTTGGACAGCCTCAACTCCTCCACACAGAAGGTTTGACCCAACAGCACCTAAGATACCAACAGCACATCTGGTGCCCAGTCAACTCTCAAATGTGTGGGAGGAATTATAGTGATAATCTTGGTGAAAGGGATAACCATTTTCTACTTCTGCATCTCCTACATCAAACTCAGGGAAGCGCGACTCAGAAGGTCAGGAAGAGCATATGACGTCCTTATATGAACTCATGCTTAAAGTTAAAGCTGCATAAGTCATGGAACGTCTGAGCTTTCCAGTGCATCAACTTCTGGGGTTTCTGAAAGTACATCAGAGCCTGATGATCCTTCCGCTTGATAACATTCTGTGGCGCCCCCTGCAGAGGTTACCACCAGTTGGTAAGCAACCACGCTAAAGCAGCCAACTTCTATAATATAATGGCCCAGTACTGTTTAGTAGATTGACCTAGCATGAAAAATATGCCACTGGTTGTTCCACCCCATCATGAGCTTGAAGCAGCACAGCTACCATGGCGGCTGATGAGGCATTACATGCTACAATAAAAGGCTTGGTAGGTTATCATGGAAGAGAATGGGTTTTACCATGAACACCTCTTTAATGGGGTCAAATGATCATTTATACTCATCCATCCATTAAAGTAAAACATTTTCCTCATCAAGGGATGCAGAGGGGCGTCCAGCTATGAGAGGCTGAGATTTTTTAAGAGTATGATAGTATCCAAGAAGCTCCAAAACTGCTTCTGGGTGGTGGGGGTGGTCCCACGTGGATGCCTTAAGCTTACTGTTAGGAATTGCATATCCATCCTTCAGGACTAAGTAACCTAGAAAGGCAACCTCAATATTAAAAATTCTCTCTTAGAAGGATTTACATTGAGGTCAGCCTTGTGCAACATCGCCAGTATTACTTCCAGGTCATTCTCAGGCTGCTTTGTGGTGAGGGAATGCACAAGGATATCATCAATACTATCTTCACAGCACAGGTAAGCTGAAGGTCGTTGAGCATATCATTGATCATCCACTGGAATTTGGCTGGCACATTTTTCAGGTCAAAAGGCATCACGCGGAACTGGAAGATTCCTCTTCTGGTATGAACCACTTTAAGCTACTCCTGTTCTTCTACCACCTGAATTTGATTAGACATGTTTATGAGATTGAGCTTTGTGAACACCAAGGATTTTTCAATTGCTTGGCTAATTGTCTGTTTGAGAGGAAGGGAATAGGGATTGTGAACAGTAATATTATTAGATCCTCATAATCCACGCAGGGGTGCAATGTGTCATCATCTTTATGAGTAAAAACTATGATAGAAGCAATAAGTGAGGTGGCCTTGAGCACCCAGACCTTCATGAGCATGTCAATATACCAAACCTCCAAAGCCTTTTTTCCTGCTCTGTATAAGAGTACAGGGTACAGTTGATGTTGATCAAATTTACTATCAGACGGAAGATCAGATCATACTCAAAGTGGAAGAGAAGACGGTTAGCCTTTTCCATATCAAAAATGCCCCAGTACTTGGCCAAGCTAGATGTGAAATCTTCTTGCAGCGCTGTGTGGACAGGTGTTGAAACAATCAAGTCCACCGCTCCAACAAGAGAAATGTATTGATAAGCAGAAATTTGCAACATGTTTGCAGATTAAAAAAGACAAAACATCATATTCCAAGGCAAATTAATCTTCTTTGTTGGACAGTTAGCCGTTCAAATAAATGAAAATAATGTTCTGGAGGGGAATAATTTAAGTATTAAGTAAAATCTCCTGTTCAAACTTGGCGTAATCTTTTAAATCAGAGTAACTCCTTTTAATCCTAATCTATGGGTAAATACCTTAGATTTTAGCACTTTGACTCCTCCAAACCTCCAGCAAATTAGGGCCACTCCATTGAAAGTCTGCCCAAGCATTGCTGTCAATTTAGTGCTGATGCCTAAGAGAAAGCCACCTTTTATTATAGATCTAAAGGGGTTTAATATGGTGCAAATATTTTACCAGACAATCAGTCACTAAGACCTCTGATAATCAGTGCCTCTAAAAAAATATTTTTAGATGGCTGATTGGCAGGATTATATCAAAATAATCCCCCATAATTACATCATCCTGGCGATATCCAATTCCCAATAATTAAAGCCTTGTTAAATCAGAAAGACTCTAAGGAGTCTAATTAGTTAAGTTATCACAAAACCAGATTGAGAGACCTTCTGCCTATTCTCATCTTAAATCCCTTTTCATTTTTATCCCAACTTACATTAAATGCTAGCGGTTGACATCAAATTCAAGGATTGCTTTCACCCCCAAATTTTGTTATTAATAAAACTTCTTTAGGGGTCTTTTCTTTCTCGTTGCAATCACTTTTGCAACCTATTCAATTCAAGTCTGAATCTAGTTTGATAATCTCACAGAGGAGATTAGTCTGCGCCCATGTCAGGGAGCAGTTTGGCAAGTAAGGTAAGAGGAGCAGGTGGAAGGCCCACGGCCTCAAACATTCAAAAACGCCCCAGAGAAACTGGCGGAATAGACAAAAATTTTAAAAAACTGGCGGTCACTATTTCCCCAGAAATCCTCACATGGCAAGCACAATGCAGCCAATACATCAACACGCCACACTCCCAGCCACTTTTGTCGGTGGAATACAGAGTCCGCGTGTTTCTGGAAATACAACAAAGGGCTTTATGGGAAAACTTTGTGAAGATGTGCACACCTTTTTCCCAACTGCAGTGTATGTCGCACCTCACCCATGTCATGCGGTTGGCTGGACCTAGGTTTCAAAAACAAAGAGGCAGCAGACGAGGCTGCTGTGGTGCGCATATTGGTTGACTTCCCCAGAGGGCAATGGGTCATCAAAACCAAACGCACCAGATGGACAAAATCAAACCAAATTTTCCTCACGTTTGACTTTTTGCCTACTATGGTAAAACGTGACATTTTGGAACAACACCTGAAAGATGGTCTCGCCATATATGGCGAAATACAAACTTTCAAAATGCAACGCTTCATGCTGATGCCACACCTGTGCACTGGCAAAGCCATCGCAGTCCTGACCACAACTGAGGAGATCGCAAAGGACTTAACCCAGATCCCGCACTCCACTTTTATTGATATTGCAGGGCATACCACCCACCCATTCCAGGTGACTGTGGACAGCGCGCCCCCCATCTGCATCCACTGTGACGCGTTTGGCTATAAGGCGCATACATGCCCCACCAAGGAGAGCGTCACATTCCAAGAGCACCCCTCAGTGGCCATGGCCAGCGGAGAGGCACACTATGAACCAACTGCAAGCACCAAAGAGGCTTTCCTGTGGGGAGCACAAGGCTGCTACCTACTGATAAAGCCTATCTCCCCACAAGAGTGGAAGAAGGTCAAGCAGGCCCACAGGGCCATGGCCAAGGAAGCGGCCAAAGTCACCACCGCTATCCCACACTCCCAACGCCAGGAGGACATTGAAAACTTCACAGTGGAAGCAACTTGGGAATTCATCAACCAATCAGATTGGAAAGCCCATGCTGATTGGGCCACTCAATCCGAGGATCCAATGGGGGACTTGATTTCACCCAAATTGTTGCACCCAAGCTCTGGTAGAAACCAACTTGGGGCCCATCCCAACTGAAAAAAAATTTTTGACCTGCTCAATGGAGCACCAAATTTATCCGCACCGCAAAAAATTCATCCGACATCAGGGAAACGAAAAGTGAAGGCTAAAGCCAACGCAACTCTTTCTGCAAAAATTAACAAAAATCCTGATAGCGTTGCTGCTAACACCTGTGCTGCTGTGAAGGCCCATGGGGATCTAGAGGAGGCTAGTGGGCCTGGGTGCCCACCCCCTTGCACCTAAGGTGCGATGGGGGAAACCTTCACTTTAAAGACATTGAATATCGCCAGACTCAAGGCCTTCCCGTCCCAGGCTAGAAAACTGAGTTTTTTAAACAAAATTTACCTGTGGATATCCTGGCCATCCAGGAGTCCCAATGTCCACAAGGTTCCAAGAAAAATTGGAAAACAATGCTCCTCCCATCCCTCTCCTTTTGGTCAGAGCACTGTGGGGTGCTAGTTTGGAAAAATAATTTTTTCAAGTTTTTATCATCAGAAACCTTCCTCAATGGCCGAGTCCTCATTGTCACCTTCTCATGGGCTGACATGGTACACGTTATCATCAACATCTATGCCCCAAATGGTGCATGAAAGCATCGGGAATTTTTCTCATCAGTCAAATCCCTCCCGCTACCCCCAGACCCTTTTGTAGGTGGCGACATGAACTGCTGGCTAGCCACTCCAATGGACCGGTGGCCTTCCTCCTCCCACGCCCCCCAGGGTCACATAGAACTTCACGTTCTAAAGGCTACCCTCAGGCTAATAGATGTGCTGCTGCGGCAAGCCCCACTGCTTGAGAACATGACGCACCCCCACGTCCACACTGGCAACTAAGGTCCATGTCCCGCATTGACCTTATCCTTATGCCAACGAAATTCCAACCCCACATATCCCACTTTAAAACAACAAAAATGAAATTCTCCAACCATATACTGGTCTTAATAACCTACCACCTACCTGTCACAGCTGCTAAGGCCCCACATTGGTGCAAAATCCGCCCCTCCGAGCTTGCATCACCAGGATTTTCCACGTGGGTGGAATCTGCAATTTTGGCAAAAGAGTTTGTTGCACTGTTTTGCGCAGACCCCATTTCCACATGAGCAACCTCCAAAGATGATACCATCCACCACTCTTGCCACCTCTCCTCCAGATGCTCACGAGCCACATCAGCTGTCATTTTGTGCGCTCTGGCAGAGTTGGCACACCTGGAGTCCAATATCCCAGCTACAGGATACAGCTCTGCATGGGGCTGGAAGTGGGGTAGAGGCAGCCTCCCACCTCAACGCGCTCAAAAGGCAACACAAACATTGGGTTTGTGTTCAGTACAGGGCCAAATGCATCACAAAAGGCGACAAGTGCACCGCACATTTTTTTAAAAAATTTCGCACCATGCCAGAGCGTGGCCTGCACACAGGTGCAAAGATTGGATGAATCCATTGTGGATACGCCAGCCAAAGTGACAATCAAAACTCAAAAGTATTACTCTGAGTTGTACCAATCTGATCCAATTTAGACGGCTGAAGTGGCGGAATTTCTTGACTGAGCCCACATCTGCACCATTTTCTGATACCCGGAAATAATGAATTTGATTACTCCAAATGAATTATGGACAGCCATTCGCGGTGCATCAAACTGAAAATGCCCAGGCCCAGATGGCATTTCATATGAATTCTACAAAAAGTAATTCAAATATATATCCCCACTACTGCTGGCCTCACTTAACCAGAGCCTTTTGGAAATGCGCCTCCTGCCAGGAGGACAAGAGGCCTTCACTGTCACACTCTTCAAGAAAGGGGACAAGCTAGACTTAGCCAACTGGCGCCCCATTTCTTTAACTAACACAGATACAAGAATTTTAACCAAAATCATGGCTAACCGATTAGGGATTGTAGCATCTGCCACCATCTCCCCAGAACAATTTGGTTTCATACCCAGAAGGTCAATTTGGGACAACGCGCACTCTGAGGCCAACGCATGCCAGTCCACAGCCTCTGGGGCACTTGTATTTTTGGATCAACAGAAGGCCTATGATAGAGTAAACTGAGAATATCTCAGGGCCTGCCTCCATCAATTCTGCTTACCCCCTCGCTTCATCAACTGGGTGATGCTGCTCACGGAATCTGCAACTATGGCAGTACGTGGCCCAGGCTTCCTAACGGAAGTAGTCTGCCCTCAAAGGGGCTTGCGACAAGGAGACCCCCTCAGCCCACTCTTATACAACTTCAGCCTTGACCCACTACTTCAAAATGCGAATGCCCAACTCACCGGGATCCATGTGCCAGGCCAAGCCCCAGTCAAGATGATGGCGTTTACAGACGACTGTGTGGTTGGGGTGTCTAATAATTAAGATGCACGCGCACTTGAAGCCCTCATCCAGGAGTATTCCTGGGTAAGTAACGCTGCACTGAATGCCTCCAAAACCAAAATCATCCTCCTTGGTCAGTATCATAACTGTTGGGCCCCTGCAACCAGCGTTCAGCCCAGCACATCTGCTTGCACACGCGCTCGCCCTCCCAGCTCACCCCACACCGCCCCACTAGTGCTCCCCTTCATGCCACGCCCTACCATAGGGCCAGTCCACCATCTGGTCATGTGGGTGGAGGCAGGCGGGTACGCATCAGCAGTAATGGAAAGTCATATTCTAGACAAATGTGACGAAGCGCATCGCCTCCCTCAGAGCCCACCCTACTTCCCTTACTGGCAGGGTTGTTTTAGCCAACTCTATGCTCTTCTCCAAAGTCTGGTTTGGAGCCCACACCATCCCCTTCTCCCCAAGCTTTTTCAAATCTTTGTATGCCCTTCTGCAAGGATGGCTTTGGTCAGGCTGCCCACCACCAGTACGGCTAGAGGTCATGTTTGGCCTTATCATCATGGTGGCATGGGCCTTCTTGACTTCAGAGCCCATGCAGCCAAGATCTTGGGTACCTGGATTGTGGCTGTCACCGCCCCTATGCTCCCCTCCCAACACTGGTCCTGGCTTGGCCCGCTCCAACTTCTCCCGCGCCTTGGGCCTTAATAACCCATCAAACAAACACCCCTTGATGAAATACCTGGCTTCACACCCATCGGCCACAGGTCCTCATGGTACTAAAACCCACTACAAACGAATCCTCCTCTCCATGCGGAGCGCTGAGTGGAGAATTTGTATTAGCGGACATACAACCTGAAGAGGCTGCCCCTCACCCCAGTTCTCACAAGAGGTACAGGGGCTACCCATCCATGATGGCGTGATCCCCACACGGCCCCATGTCCTATCCAGGGTGGACTACCTGGACATGATGGACATCCCTTACTCCATTGAGACTCAGAAGACTATTTGGAAATATGCACGCCATCCTCTGTTGCAGCCTCAAATCCGTTCCTATGTGTGGCGCTGCCTGAGGCGGGTGTACCGTACAGCTGAGCGCTCTAACGCTTTACACTCATCCTGCGTCGTGTGTGGCCAGTATGGAACGCTGTTCCACCGCCCGGAGAAGTGTCCTACCTCTAAAGTGATATGGCGTGAAGTTCAACTTCTGCTTGGTCAGGATCAAACACATCCCTTCAGCCTGTCAAAAGATATGTTTGCTCTATCAATTGCCTCCTCCCTTCCATCCTCCCTCCGTGATCTGGTGGTCACAATCGCCATGTGGACTATCCACACAATTGTCTTGGATGCCATCGCAGGCTCCACCCCCACCCTCCCAGAAGCTGTCCACAGATTCCGGTATCATTTGGTGGATCACTTTCAGGCGTGGATGTTTGGACACCTCCCACCGCATCACTGACAGCTGGTCTCCTCCTGGTTCCCAGTTTGGTTCATCAAATCAGACCTTTATCTCCACACGTGTTCAATTGTGGCAACGGCCCATATACACGTTCCCTCACCCTTCCCATAAGTGGCGTTCCCGCTGGCAACAAGAGATAGCATCGCTTCTCTTGGGTGCCTTCCATGTTACTAAGTTTTGTCTCTTTCAGGTTGACATTTGGAAGTGTCCATCCCCTGGTCAACCTCCTCGCAATTAATTTAAATTTTAAAAATAAAAATTCTTTAAAATCTAAGCTTCATTTGTGGATATTTTACCATGTAAACTTTTTAATAGCGGCTAAGTTTAATATCTATTATTCGCTATATTGTTAAATCTTATGTTCCAAAAGCACTTGCAAGCACTTAAATGCTGGGATTCCAACAAGTGATGCTCACTACAGGGGCCTTGTACATCACAATCCTTTTACATAACAATGGAGGAAATTTGGGAGAGTAACCCACTAACCTTTCCGCTGAATTTTAATTAAGGCAAGCATTAAAACAGCAACTAGACAGCGATTTACCTGACTTAAAGTGCTTGAACAGCGCCCTTTTCATTACCCTCATAGGGCTGATATAATATCTTTAAGCCCCTTTTTAGGACAAGTATACCTCAGTTGATGGTATCATCTCATCATTTCTCTTTGTTTAAGAATTTTCTATGAAAGGACAACTGATCTCCAAAAAACATATCATCTCTTGCCTAAGCCGCTTAGCCCAAGAGGTAATGGTCCCTTATATAGCTACTCTTAGTACTTGGATAAAATCTAAAGAAACGCTCATTGAGAAATTTGGCTCAACGCAGAGTTTATGATGATAAAACAGACGTTTATGTGCATAAGCATGCAAGAGGAAAAATTGTGTATTATCTTTTTTTTAGTACTAGATGGTCCATTGTGTATTATCTTTGTTAACTGATTTTACAGTGAAGCTCATCCTCAACTACTTGCAAAAATGCTATCTCTTGATGACGCTGTCACTGCCATTCTGGCTGGCTTAGCCTCTTACCCTTCTTGCCAGACAAAATGTCTTAGTGAAACGCTCCTTGCGGTATGTTCATGATATAAAGGAGGCTTTACAATTGGTTACATATCTTTATAAGATGAAACTACCCCAGGAGTTATGCTGACTTCCCAAGTCTCAACTATTGAGGAATTTTCCCCTGTTACTTGTCTGAAGGAGTCCACAATGACGCACCTGGCCACTCCAGTTCTGGTTACCATTTCAAAGCCTGCTCCTGTGGGACGATCCAAAATGGACTACTGTTAGATTCTGGTGGTTGACTAGATAATAAACCCTTTGACAACTAATAGATCAGGACAATTATCCTCCTAATGCTCAAGCTAATACTCTAATTAAAGCCTATTGCAATAACATGGCTCAGGCTGATTATTGCAATGTCTATTTAGTTTATATTATCAAAAGCTCAGGCCAAATACACTTGCACATTCATACCAATCTTCTCTGCAACTACATGGCTTGGGCCAATTAACTCAATGTCAATCCAATCCTATTATTCTATCAAAATCTCAGGTCAAATACGCTCACACATTCAGGACAATTGTTTAAATTTTTATATATTTATATTTATTTGGGGAAGACCAACTAGGGGACAGACACTTCCAATAGATAAACTACACTAATGAAATGAGCTTCAGCGAGAGGAGGGCACCCCAGAGAAGCAAACGCTATCTCCTGTTGCCAGAGGGAACGTCAAGAGAAGGAAGGGGGGATAGGTGTGTAGGGGCTTGCACCACTATTGAGCATGTATGTAAGAAGGGGTCTATAGCGAAGAACCAAACTGGAAACCAGGATGAGACCAGCTGGTGGCGACGGAGTGGGAGAGTACCCATACATCTACACTCGAAAATAGTCCACAAGTTGCGACTGGAACTGGTGTATAGCTTCCTGGAGAAAGGTAGTAGAGCCTGAGATAGCATCCAAGACAACCGTGTGGATAGACCACATAGCGATTACAACCACTAAGGCATGGAGGGAAGGTGGTAAAGGGGAAACCATGGACAAAGCGAAGATGTTCTTAGACAGGGTGAAAGGCTGTGCTTGATCCTGGCAAAAGAGATGATGAATTTTACGCCATATCACTTTTGAGGGAGGGCACTCCTCCAGGCGGTGAACTAACGTTCCATACTGGCCACACACAACACAAGATGAGTGAAAAGCATTAGAGCGCTCTGTCAGTATGGTATACCCATCTCAAGCAGCGCCACATATGGGAACAAATATGTGGCTACAGAAGAGGTTGGTGGGTGTACTTCCATATGGCTTTCTGGGTATTAGGGGAGTAGGAAATGTCCAACATGTCCAGGTAGTCCACCCTGGCTGTGGTAGGGGACCTCATGGGTTTCAATCTGTTCAGAATGGGTAGTCCTTGTACTTCCTGGGTGAACTTAGGAGTAGGGAGCCCCCTCTGGGCGGTGTGCCCACAGATGCGAATTCTCCACCCAGCGCTCCACACGGAGAGGAGAATCCTTTTGAAGTGAGGCGACGTCCCCATGTGGGCCCACAGCATAAGGGTGTGAGGCGAAATAATTTAACAGAGAATGGGGGTGGGCAGGATTGGTGAGGCCCAGGGTATGGGAGAAGTTGGAGCGGGCTGCGCAGGACCAATGCTGGGCTGAGATCGTAGGGTTGGTGACTGCAGAGATCCAGGTGCCAAGGA
>JAKSZP010015545.1:0-11220 GCA_022478985.1 Massospora cicadina | reverse complement strand
AATTCTCGATATCAAAGAGTATCTTCATACTCCAGATGAGTCACCAATCCCATCTACCCTCCGCTCCCTAATAATACCCATTGCAATGTGGACACACACAATTGTATTAGATGCGTTCAAAGGGCACAGTCCCAATAATTCATGGGATTATTAACAGATTCCATGTCCACTTACTAGAGCACTTCCAAACTGTCTCTATGGATATAAGTGAGACCAAGACAAAAAGAGCTCATAGGAATCATGGTTCCCACTTCTGGTTCCTCCACACAGACCCTTTCCTCTCACACCTGCTCCATAGCAGGGGAAACCCCCTCGAGTAGTGCACCAACCCCCTCATACCTGGCAGTCTTGCTGGCAACAGGAGTAACTTGAGTACCCTGGGGTGCCCAATTTTTATATTTCTTAGTTATTCTCTTAGTTTCACATATATTTGGTAATGTCTGTCCCCTGGTCAGCTTACCTCAGTTAAGTAAATAACTATAGAAATGTAGTAATATTTGATGATTTTTATTTGATTAGATTATTAGTATAAACTTGGGGTAATCTATAGGGTTTGATGTTCATCACTTCTTACCCATGATGCCTCAATTTCAATGGCACTTGGCCGTAGAAAGTAACAAGTTCATTTGAGGGTCTACAATCCATTCAACTCGAGACATTACAAACATCTCAGAGTCAGTCTCAAACTCAGAAATATACTCAAGACAGCATTTCTAATGCATCTGCAGATAACTGAACTGATACTCATCTCAAGCAATCGGCAGCACACACCAAGGCGATTTGTACTACTAATTATTAATTAATTTGATCAAAAATTTGATCAACATTATTAACTAATTTTGACATAGACCAACAAAGTCTCCTGCCCATGTCATCATAGTTGAATATTATTAAGCGGAATCGCTAGCCCACGAATCCCAAATTCAGATATACATAGGATATTTTTGATTTATAATTACCAACAATTTATATCCAGTCAACCATTCAACACTTCCCCCTCCTTGACTGGATAAAAGCAGAGGTATTTGTTTTCTCTTGGTTACAACATCCAATTTTTTCTCAACCTTCAGAATAGGATGCTACATTAATAGCTGAATGCTACAGTTAGTTCATGCATTTTGCCTTTGTTTCTTCTATGCCTGCTGAGGCTCTAGCAATCTTTGGTGAACTTGAACTGGCACCCTTGGCTTTGATTTCACTCTTCTCCCCCTCCTGAAAAAGAGTACCTAATTTCAACAATGATGAGGCCACATCTTTGAATAAATATTTATATTTTACTTATTTCTTAACTTTTCCTTTTTTTTAAAATTTTATTATTAATATTATTATTATCTATTATTTCTTATACCTTTCTCTTATTTTATTTTTCTTTTTGAACTTTTTATAATATCATTCTTTTTTTAGTACTAGATGGTCCATTTATATTATCATTATTTATAATATGGATGAAGGAATTTAGAGTGATCATGATTCACAACCCAGCCGCCTTGATCCTTTTATGGTATATATGTCTTTAAACAATTTATCCAATATTATAAACGGACCTTTTCAAAGCAAGGCAAGCTTGTGCGCGCGGCCTGCGCTATGAGTATCACAATATACTACTAAGTCTCCTTCTTTAAATTTAGTCACTGAAGCTTGTTTAGTGTCATCATAGCTCTTTTGACTAGTTTTTTGACTAATTAAATTTTGGTAAGCTTCAGACTGCAACTTGATTAAGGTCTTCACTAGCTGCTCAACATAATTGTTTGGGCTAATTGCTTCAGTTGAAATGAGTACTGAATATAATAATGGAGGCAGAGCTGGCTGTCTACCATACAGAAGTCAAAATGGAGAGTGATCTGTACTGCTGTGGTGTCCAATATTGTATGCAAACATGGTAGCACTAATGGAGGTAGCCCATTGTGAAGGTGCTAAGGCTGCGTTGTTGCGTAAAATGCCATATAGAGTGCCATTCACTCGCTCTACCATACCATTAGTCTCATGATGGTATGGTGTTGACAACACTCCTTTAATAGACATCAACTCATTTAACTGTTGTACCATCTGAGCAGTAAATTTCGCGCCATTATCTGTCAAGATCTTCTGTGGGCATCCGTGATTATAGATTATATTATCCATAATGAACTTGGCAGTAGTTAAGACCCTGATGTCTCAAATTGCTTTTGCTTCCACCCATTTTGTTAGATGGTCAATAGAAACAATTATGTATTTTTTGCCTAGGCTTCTCACAGGCAAAGGGCCAACTACATCTATTGATACGGTATGCCAGCCCCATTTGGGTTTGATTAAATAATACTTCACATCCAACTTCATAGGTTTTGTAATCTGGCAAGAATGACATTTTTTGAGTACATCTTGAATATTGAATCACATTGAATCCCAATAGTAATTCGACCAAATTAATTCTAGCGTTTTGGTCAATCCTCCGTGCCCTACAGCCTTGTGCACTTGTGTGATAATCTCCACTTGGTCAGAAGGTTTTGGGAAAATTTGACGCTGCCCATTGGGCTTGAGCTTATATAAAACTCCATTCTGATATTCAGTGTCAGTTAATGCTTTTTCTATCACTTTTTTCACTTCAGTTGGCTCATCTTCATATTTCCAATTAATCATCTTTTCATGAAGTTCATTAGCCAAACTGCTCAGGACAGCTATAATAGGAAGTCATGATAATCTGTCTGCATTTTGATGGGCTGCTCCAGCTCTATGAATAATTTCATAATTGTATGCTTGTAATTTCAAAGCCCAGCGGGCTAATTGTCTTTCAGGTTCCTTGAAGTTGTGGAGCCATCTTAACGAGCTGTGATCCATCACTACTTGAAACTTGGTGCCATGAATATAAACCCTAAAATTGTTTACATGCGCAGATGATGGTTAAACACTCTCGTTCAGTCACTGTATAATTATGCTCATGCTTATTCAGCGTCCTACTGCAATAAGCGACCGGATGCTCCTCATCATCTTCCCCAATCTGAGACAGCACACCTCCAATCGCAGTCAATGAGGCGTCAGTTGATATAATAAAAGGCCTGCTGAAATCAGGATATTGGAGGATAAGTGCTGTGCTTATTCTGGTTTTTAAAGCCTCAAAGGCCTGTTGGCACTCGTCTGCCCAGCAAAATTGAACTCTCCTTGTAGCAAATAAAATAGGGGCTCAGCAATCCTCACAAACCCTTCTACAAACCTTCTGATAGTATCCTACCATGCCTAAGAACACTTGAACATCCCTCATACATGTTGGAAGTTGCATCTTGTTAATTGCCTCCACCTTTTGAGGTTGAGGCTGCAAGCCCTTGGCATTAATAATGAACCTGAGGTATTCCAATTGTTCTTTAAAGAATTGACATTTTCTAGGTTTTATTTTCAGATTAGCCTTCAACAGTCATTCAAACTTTTGTTCAAGGTGCTTCAATTGTTCAGAAAACGTTTGCAAAAAGACATTGATATCATCCAAATAAACCAGTATTCAGGATAATTTAAGATCCCCCAAAATTGTGTCCATCGCTCGTTGAAAAGTTGCTGGTGCATTGCACAGCCCCTGTGGCAAGTGCGTCAGTTGAAATAGTCCTTGAGTAACAATCATTGCGCACTTCTCCTGCTACTCTTGAGGCAGTTCAATTTGCCAATAGCCTGAGATAAGATCCATGGTAGTAAAGTATTTTGCCCCTCCCAGACGATCCAAAGCATCATCAACTCTTATCAATGGATAGAAATCCTTTTTTGTAATGGCATTTAGGTACTGATAATCAATCACATCTCGGTTGCTGCCATCTTTTTTCTTTATAATTAAAACTGGACTGGCCCATGGGCTCTTAGATGGTACAATCATTCCACTTTTTAGCAATTTTTCCAGCTCTTCTCTGACTATTTCGTTGCTAGTCCTGGGGCGCCAAATTGGCCTCATCCTAATAGGCGCATGGTCCCTGGTGTCAACAAAATGCTGGACTCCTTTTGCACAGCCTAAATCATGATCATCTTTGGCGAAAATCTCGGAGTATCATTCAAACAACTCTAATGCTTCATCCTTCTGTTGTTCTGATAATCAGTAAATGATTCACGAGGGATTACAGTATGTGCCCCAAGGTTTTGGTTGGTAAGCCTAGCTCAGATAAATCACCAAATTCTACAGCTGATTTTAATCTTTCCCTTGGAAACAGATGCACGAATGCAACCACTTGATATTCCTTGACCTTAATATTTCAGCTGGTCAAATTTGCTAATAGGACATCAATTTCCCACCCCTGGTATAAGTATTCCTGGCGCCACACAAGGTTCCATACAAGAATGATGCCACGGGGACATAACCTCCCTATATAGTCCTTCTGAAATATCCAGCGTGGTCCCTGTCTTCATAACCAGTTGATGGCCTGGAGCTATTGTCACATCCTTATTCACATGTAGGGGTATTCCTCAATTTTTGTTTATAGCTAGCATGGAATGGCTTCTATTTCCCCGCTGAATATATCATACTGGTATTATTCCATTGGCATAAGATATATTGATAAAATTTTGACGATGGCTTGCAGGCTTCGTATTGTCATGAGAAGAATAAAATCAAAAGTGATTGGCCTAATATCATTAAGACATTTTCTTTAAAATTGCATGAGATCCCATAGATCATTAAAAAACTCATTCCAATTAAGATGTCATAATTGGTGTTTGGAAGCACTATTGCAGGTGCTGCTACTACTAAAGCTCCAAATACAGTGGTAAGGCGCTATAAGCTCCTTCACTCTTAGTGCTGTTGAGGCCCGCGGTCCCATATTCCTGATGATGGTCAATGTCTGGTGCAATTTTCAGTTTCTTCACCAACTTCGTGAAAACAATGTCTACAGGTGCTCCACTATCAACAATAGCAACAACTTTGATCTTGTTGACCAGAATGTCCACGTAAGTGCACTCAGAGTAGTAGGAATCAATAGAATTTACTAAGTGAATATGTGAAGAATCCAGAGAATTAAGAGTGTTCTTCAGAGTATTTCCAATACTAGGACATTCATGGATGAATTTGTCGATTGGCATTGCTATATTGACCCCTTTCAGGCTTGGGGTATCTGATGCATTGCTTGGCCCTTCAGCGGGAATATTTTTAATTATTTGTTGCACATACAGTTTAGCTACTACTTCAGAGGTTTCAGGTATGACAACCTTACTCTGAGAGCGAGTTACTGCATGTACATTTATAGAGTCTTCATTAGTACTAAAAAACTTTTCTCTCTCTCTGCAATCACTTTTGCAACTTATTCAATATAAGTCTGATTCTAGTTTGATAATCTCACAGAAAAAATTAGTCTGCGCCCATGTCAGGGAGAAGTTGGGCAAGTAAGGTAAGAGGAGCAGGTGGTAGGCCCGCGGCCTCAAACGTTCAAAAACGCCCCAGAGAAACCGCGAAATAGAAAAAAATTCAAAAAAACTGGTGGTCACTATTTCCTCAGAAATCCTCGCTTGGCAAGCGCGATGCAACCAGTACATCAACACGCCGCACTCCCAACCACTCTTGTTGGTGGAATATGGAGTCCGTGTGTTTCTGGACATCCAACAAACAGCTCTATGGGAAAAGTTTTGTGGGGATGTGCACACTTTTTTCCCAACTGTGGTGTACATCGCACCTCACTCCATGTCATACGGTTGGCTGGACATTGGTTTCAAAAACAAGGAGGCAGCAGATGAAGCTTCTGTGGTGCGCGTAGTGATTGACCTCCCCAAAGGGCAACGGGTCAACAAAACCAAATGCACCAGATGGACAAAACAAAACCAAATTTTCCTCACGTTTGACTTTTTGCCTACTACAGTAAAACGTACCATTTTGGAGCAACACCTGAAAGATGGTCTCACCATTTATGGTGAAATACAAACTTTTGAGATGCAATGCTTCATGCTGATGCCACACCTGTGCACCAGCAAAGCCATTGCAGTTCTGACCCCAACCAAGGAGATCGTGAAGGACCTAACCCAGATCCCGCACTCCACATATATCAATATTGAAGGGCACACCACCCACCCTTTCCGGGTAACCATGGACAGCGCGCCCCCCATCTGCACCCACTGTGATGCATTCAGCCATAAGGCACATGCATGCCCCACCAAGGAGGGCATCACATTCCAAGAGCACCCCTCAGCGGCCATGGCCAGTGGAGAGGCGCACTACAAACCAACTGCAAGCACCAAAGAGGCTTTCCCGTGGGGAGCACAAGGCTGCTAACTACTGGTAAAACCTATTTCCCTGCAAGAGCGAAAGAAGGCCAAGCAGGCCCGCAGGGCCGCGGCTAAGGAAGCAGCCAAAGTCACCACCACTAACCCACACTCTCAACACCAGGAGGACATTGAAACTTTTGTGGCGGAAGTAACTTGGGAATTCATCAACCACTCAGATTGGGAAGCCCATGCCAATTGGGCCACCCAATCTGAGGATTTGATGGGCAACTCGATTTCACCTGATCTTTACAACCAAGCTCTGGTTGAAACTGACTTGGTCTCCAACCTACCTGAAAAAAAAATTTTGACCCGCTTGATGGTGCACTGAATTCATCTGCACCGCAAAAAATTTGTCTGACGTTGGGGAAACAAAAAGCAAAGGCAAAAGCCAACGTGAACCTTTCTGCTAAAATCAACAAAACTACCAATAGTGTTGCTGCAAACACCCACGCTGCCGTGAAGGCCCATGGGGATCTAGAGGAGGCTAGTGGGCCCAGGTGCCCACCCCCTCGCACCTAAGGTGCAATGGGGGAAACCTTCACTTTAGGGACGTTGAATATCGCCAGACTCAAGGCCTCGCCATCCCAGGCTAGGAAACTGAGTTTTTTACAAAAAAAATTTACCCGTGGATATCCTGGCCATCCAGGAGTCCCACTGTCCGCGAGGTTCTGAGGATGCTTGGAAAACCATGCTCCTCCCATCCCTAACCTTTTGGTCAGAGCACTGTGGAGTGCTACTTCAGAAAAACAATTTTTTCAAATTTTTATTGTTGGAATCCTTCCTCAATGGCTGAGTCCTTGTTGTCACTTTCTTGTGGGCTGATGTGGCACACGCTATTGTCAACATCTACGCCCCAACCTGTGCGCAAGAACGTCAGGAATTTTTCTCGTTGGTCAAATCCCTCCCATTACCCCCAGACCCTTTCATAGTCAGCGATATGAACTGTTGGATAAACACACCAATGGACCGTTGGCCTTCCTCCTCCCATGCCCCCCAGGGTCACATAGAACTTCGCGTTCTAAAGGCCACCCTTGGGTTAATGGATGCACTGCTGCGGCGAGCCCCACTGCTCAAAAACATGACGCGACCCCACATCCACAATGGCCAATTAAGTTCCATGACCCGCATAGACCTTATCCTTATGCCAGCGAAATTCCAACCCCACATTTCCCACTTCAAAACAACAAAAATCAAATTCTCCGACCACCGGCTGGTCTTGATAACCTACCACCTACCTGTCACAGTGGCTAAGGCCCCACATTGGTGCAAACTCTGCCCTCCCAAACTTGCGTCGCCAGGATTTTTCACTTGGGTAGAATCAGCAATTTTGGAAAAAGAGTTTGTTACACCATTTTGCGCGGACCCCATCTCCACATGGGCAGCCTTCAAGGAGGATACCATCCGCCACTCTTGCCACCTCTCCTCCTGACGCCCATAAGCCACATCAGCCATCATCTCGCGCACTCTGGCAGAGTTGGCACACCTGGAGTCCAACATCCCAGCTACAGGATACAGCTCTTCATGGGGCCAGAAGTGGGCGGAGGCAGCTGCCCACCTCAACGCACTTGAAAGATAACACAAACATTGGGTTTGAGTTTAGTACAGGGCTACATGTATCACAAAAGGCGACAAGTGCACCGCATATTTTTTAAAAAAAATTTCGCACCATGCCAGAGCGTGGCCTGCACACAGGTGCAAAGATCAGATGATTCCATCACGGATACGCCAGCTGAAGTGGCAATCAAAACATAAAAGTATTACTCTGAGTTATACCAATCCGATCCAATTCAGCCAGCTGAAGTGGCAGAATTTCTTAACCAAACCCAAATCTGCACCATTTCCTGATACCCAGATATAATGAATTTGATTACTCTGAACGAATTTTGGACAACCATCCGCGGTGCACCAAACCGGAAATGCCCAGGTCCAGATGGAATTTCATATGAATTCTATAAAAAGTACTTCAAATATATATCCCCATTACTGCTTGCCTCACTTAACCAGAGCCTTCTGGAAATGCGCCTCCTACCAGGAGGACAAGAGGCCTTTACAGTCACACTTTTCAAGAAAGGGGATAAGCTAGACTTAGCCAACTGGCGCCCCATTTCTCTGACAAACACAGACACCAAAATTTTAACAAAAATCATGGCTAACCGTTTAGGTATTGTAGCATCTGCCACCATCTCCCCAGAACAATTTGGTTTCATACCCAGAAGGTCGATTTGGGACAACGTGCACTCTATGGCTAACGCATGCCAGTCCACAGCCTCTGGGGCACTTGTATTCTTGGACCAACAGAAGGCCTATGATAGAGTAAACTGGGAATACCTCAGGGCCTGCCTCCATCAATTCCGCTTACCCCTCGCTTCATCAACTGGGTGATGCTGCTCACAGAATCTGCAACAATGGCAGTACGTGGCCCTGGCTTCCTAACAGAAGTAGTCCGCCCTCAAAGGGGCTTTCAACAAGGGACCCCCTTAGCCCACTCTTATACAACTTCAGCCTTGACCCACTACTTCAAAACGTGAATGCCCAACTCACTGGGGTCCATGTGCCAGGCCAAGCCCCAGTCAAGATGATGGCATTTTCAGATGACTGTGTGGTTGGGGTTTCTAATAATAAAAATGCACGCGCACTTAAAGCTCTCATCCAGGAGTATTCCTGGGTAAGTAACGCTGCACTGAACGCTTCCAAAACCAAAATCATCCTCCTTGGTCGGTATCAAACCTGATGGGCCCCAGCAACCAGTTCCCAGCCCGTCCCATCTGCTCGCACACGTGCTCACCCTCCCAGCTCACCCCACACCCGCCCACTGGTGCTCCCCTTCGTGCCACATCCTACCATAGGGCTGGTCCATAATCTGGGCATATGGGTGGAGGCAGGTGGGTACGCATCAACAGTAATGAAGAGGCGTATTCTAGACAACGTGACGAAGCACATCGCCTCCCTCAGCCCACCCTACTTTCCTTACTGGCAGGGTTGTTTTAGCCAACCCTATGCTCCTCTCCAAAGTCTGGTTTGGAGCCCACGCCATCCCCTTCTCCCCAAGCTTTTTCAAATCCTTGTATGCCCTGCTGCAAGGATGGCTTTGGTCAGGCTGCCCACCACCAGTATGGCTAGAGGTCATGTTTGGCCCTCATCATCATGGTGGCATGGTCCTGCTTGACTTCAAAGCCCATGCTGCTAAGATCCTGGGCACCTGGATTGCGGCCGTCACTGCCCCTACGCTCCCCCTCCCAACACTGGTCCCGCGTGGCCCGCTCCAACTTCTCCCGCGCCTTGGGCCTCAACAATCAATCGAACCCTCACTCCCTGATGAAATACCTGACTTCATACCCATCGGCCACAGGTCCTCACAGGACTAAAACCCACTACAAACGAATCCTCCTCTCCATGCAGAGCGCTGAGTGGAGAATTTGTATTAGCGGACACACAGCCCAGAGAGGCCGCTCCTCTCCTCAGTTCACACAAGAGTTACAGGGGCTACCCATCCAAGATGGCGTGATCCCCACACGGCCCCAAGTCCTATCCAGGGTGGACTACCTGGACATGATGGAAATCCCTTACTCCATTGAGACCCAAAAAACTATCTGGAAATATGCACACCATCCTCTGTTGCAGCCTCAAATCCGCTCCCATGTGTGGCACTGCCTGAGGTGGGTGTACCATATGGCTGAGCTCTCTAATGCTTTACACCCATCCTGCGTCATGTGTGGCCAGTATGGAACGCTGTTCCACCGCCTGGAGAAGTGTCCTACCTCTAAAGTGATATGGCGCGAAGTTCAACGTCTGCTGGGCCAGGATCAAACACATCCCTTCAGTCTGTCAAGAGATATGTTTGCTTTAATAATGGCCTCCCCCTTCCACCCTCCCTCCGTGCTCTGGGTGGTTGCAATCGCCATGTGGACTATCCACACGATTGACTTGGATGCCATCACAGGCTCCACCCCCACCCTCCCAGAAGCTGTCCACAGATTCTAGTCTCATTTGGTGGACCACTTTCAGGTGTGGATGTTTGGATACCTCCCACTGCGTCGCTGACAGCTGGTCTCCTCCTGGTTCCCAGTTTGGTTCATCAAATCAGACCCTTTCCTCCACACGTGTTCAATTGTGGCTACAGCCCCTTCACACGTTCCCTCCCCCTCCCCATAGGTGGCGTTCCCGCTGGCAACAAGAGATAGCATCGCTTCTCTGGGGTGCCTTCCCTGTTACTAAGTTTTGTCTCTTTCAGGTCAAGATCAGAAGTGTCCGTCCCAAGTTCAGCCGCCTTCCTCACAATAAATTTAAAAATTTAAAATTCATTAGTACTAAAATAGAATTTGTTTCATCATTAAGCAAGGCCTCGTGCCTGCATATTCTTATCAATCAGGTGGGACTAGTTTTCTGGAACAATAGAGAATCCCGCATCTATTGTGCTTGTTCTTTTCTCCCTTCTCCTGCACATTATTGGGAAGGACTACATTGGCATTGCACTGACGGCATTGAGAGGCAAAGTGCCCTTTATTGGTTGCATTTAAAGCAGGCAATATCATTAATTGAGCATGTGGGCTTTGTATCTGAGTTCTGCTCAGTTTTCACAGGCGAATCATTTTCAATCTTCTTATTAGCTTCAATGACTTTCCCAATAGAGGCAGGTCCTGATTTGTACCAGTATTATGAGAGCCGTAATTCTGTGAACATCTACACAGATAATCACCTAGTTCAGATGTTGTAAGATTTTGTACAAAGGCAGGCATTAAAACATTCGACAAATTTTTGTAAGGTTGTACCACATGTTCTAATGCAATCTTAGCGTCAAAATTGATCATAGCCTTGGCAGCATGGAGAACTTACGCTTTGAGATGAATAAATCCGCAGAATTCATCAATTGCTTCATCATTTATTTCAATCAAATATTCATAAATTTAGATTTTCTGGTCGACATCCATTCTGGTCCTCTGAATTCATAAAGCACAGCCTCTTTGACTTTGGCATAAGCTTGATTTTTATTTATGGGGCATAATCAACTCAATGCTCCACTGA
>JAKSZP010015544.1:0-11251 GCA_022478985.1 Massospora cicadina | reverse complement strand
AAAAAGCACTTTTTGCGCCTGGAGTAAGATATCCAAAGCAAGCTTCAGCTCCCCATATTGAGACATTTTGATAACCAGGGTAGTACCCCTCAAAGCAAGCTGGTTGCGCCATAGGTGCAATAATAAAGGTGTTAATAGTTAATCAATCGACTCCCTGTAGTGAGCACCACTGCTAACTTTTGGCGAATATGCCTTGTTCTGCTGAATGAGTTGACACGATTTATTTACTGAGCAACGGCGAAACAATATGGAGATCGTTGGTACTTCCAAATATACGTAATAAACTTATATAAAATATGAGGCAATCGCCCCAACTACTCTACTTTATTTATTATGATATAACCAGCCAACCCTCTCTGCTTTCAATCTCTACTTACTCCTACTCCTTCGTCTTTCTTCCTCTTTTTTCTTCTTCTAAAAACCTCCTCGACTTCTCTCTCCCACTCAACCTTTAACCCTCAGTATTCTTCAACAGATTTGACACATTTCGCTTAGTCAATCTCTATTTGCTATTAATGTAGAGTTCGTCTGATCATCAAGGCTTCAACGGAATTTCCTCAATTACCAAACACTAGTTGATTTGATCAATTCACCTCGCCTTTCTCTAACCTATTACTCGCCCTTGGAGCTCACTTTGCATCTAAGTTATGATCACCAAAACACTAGCTTTTCATCTAATCATATTGAAATCTTGACACACCCCTTGCAGCAGGCTGAGGGGCCATGGACCTCAGTCTTAGTGGATTTTATCGTGGAGTTCCCACCCTCCTGTGGTTCTGATGCAATAATGGTAGTTGTAGACCAATTTACCAAATTGGCACTCTTCATCCCCTGCCTCTCTTCTATTACTGTGGTGGAGACTGCAAATTTATTTGTCAACCATGACTTAGCCATGTTCAGTCTCCCCCAAGGAGATAGTGAGTGACAGGGGACCCTAGATCACAGCCCAGTTCTGGGAAGAGTTGTTGACCCTCCTTCACATCAAGCCCTGTCAATCTACTGCCTACCACCCTCAGTCCAATGGGAAGACTGAGCAGGTGAGCCAGGTACTGGAGAAGTACTTGCACTGCTATGCGACGGCCTTGCAAGGCACCTGTGCAAAGGACCTACCCCTAGCACATTTTGCGTACAGCAATTCCCTTCATTCCTCAACCAACTTCTCACCCTTTGAGGCCACTCTGGGGTAAAACCCTCTTTACATATTGGTGCCCGCCTCTCCTCAGAAGTTTCAGCTGCCAATAACCGCGTAAGTTCTTCAAGAGATGCACAACTTGGTCCACAAACACTTGATAAAGTCCATTAAGGACTACAATAAGTCCACTGATCAGAAGCGTCTTCCAGGCCATGAGATTATGGATGGTTCCCTTGTCATGTTGGATACCTGCAACCTCTCCATGAATGCCCCCACCCACAAGCTCACAGCCAAGCGCTCAGGACCCTTTGAGGTCGATAAGGATTTAGGCAATGGAACCTACCGCCTGAAGCTGCCCGCTCACTGGAAGCAGCACAATGACTTCCTAACCTCACTTCTAACCCCCTTTAAGGAAAAAAATCAAATATCTTTTAAGCCAATCATCATTGGAAAATCCAAGAAAGCGGAGGTGGAGGCCATTGTAGCTTCCAGAAGGTTCCGCCAATCCATTCAGTACTTGGTCACCTGGAAAGGTTACCCCTCATATGAGAACAGCTGGGTGAATGGACGCGATTGTACAAGTTTGCAAAGACCTGATAGAGGAATTCTATTCCTCCCACCTGACAACTCCACCCTCCCCAGAAAATCGCAGCCATTCTGGCCATAAAGTTAGCAGAGTGCCACAAGAACTATGCCTTGGTCCATGCCCCTGGGGGTAGGATCCTCCCTGTCAAAAAAGGGAAGGGTATTGTAAGTCTTGGGGACCAGCCCTTGCAACTGGATAGGATTCAGCATCCCTTCCGGATGAAAAGGGGCCCCTAAGGCTCCAGTGGACCCACTGTCACAGCTGGGTGACCTCGCTCATGTGATAGATGAGCGCTAGGTGACAGCTTTCCTACATAAGGCCATCCCACTCCCACCACTTCCCCCCTCTTCAGTCCTAGTAAAGTTGATAGTAGGGGCCTGCAGGGAGATGGTGCACATCAGGGGGCATGGAGAGGGCCCTGAGTCCACTCACTCCCCAGGCAAGCCATGGCCAAAATATGGGAAAATGGCAATTTCCAACATTGGAGCCTGGACAGTAATTTCTGGACTGAGGGAGCTGGTCTGGGCTGGCCTACTTCAGAAGAAATATTAGAACACAGCTTGGATCACAAACCCGGTTCAGACCAGCTTGGATTATTGGGCCCAATGCTCTGTTTTGGATCAAGAGAGTTCAGATTGTATGGGCAGCCCAATCATGGAATCAGATCAATTTGCAGCAAACCCAATCCATGGACCCCTGCCTCCTGAGACAAATCTGGACCACCCCAGCCATGCGAACATGCTGATTCAAGTCATCAGGACCCAAATTGGTAGTATCAATTTGGCTTGGCCCCAAGGATTTGGGAAAATTTGCAAAAATTTTTGAAGCTTTTGCCAGAATTGGGAGCTGCATTCTACCCCCCTCCAAGCCAGCCAACCAAATCCCTTCCCCATTCCCCAAATGACCAATCCCTCATTACCTCCCTATGCCTATCGCCCAATTTAAAAGGCAACTGGCCCCACTGAGGGCAGTTGTTAGTTCATTCTTTTTGCCTTTCATCAAAATAAATCTGCAAAATCCGCCTAGTTTTCCACAGACTCCATCTGCTAAAAAACAATTATAAATGATTCCATTAATCAATCCAACGAATTGCACCATCACCCAAATCCTCTTTCCATTATTTGCTGACTGGATTATCCCTTCACTCAATCCCTCCATGCGGCAGCGGATTGCAAACCCAATATTACATCCCACCTCCAATGGCGAACCCACTGGTCCATTCATTTCCATGGGTCCATTAAAAGGAGGTCCTTCCGTTTGTGAGTGCCAAGTTCACTGAAACTGCTCCCCAGTTGAAGCAGCCCCAAGGCATCCCTGGCCCACCGCGCATGGGTTTGGCTTCCATAGCTGCACCTGCAGATGTGGGTCCAGTTCACCAGCAGGACCTAGAGCGCCCACCTTCAGGGGAAACTCAGTCTCAGCACCTCTCATGGGGTTTACCATACTTCTACCCATATTTTTAATAATGTGGCGGCCTCTGTGCCATCTCCAGCTGGCATGCAAGCCCCCTATCGGAATCTGAAGGCCAGCAACTGTGAACCCTGGAGGAGTTGTCATCATCCCTGCCTCTCCCGCCCTTAGGGTTGCCCCCACAAGACCCGTGGTTGCCCCCAACACAACCATCTAGTTTGCCTTGGGGGCCTTTGTTACGTTACTGAACATTTGCTTTCCTCACGTTTCCCATAAATCCCCACTTCTATCAGTCGCCCAGACCGCTATGCCTCTGGCATTCTGGGGCCTCCACTGGGTGCTCACGCACCCCAACTGGGAGCCCAATCTAGTTCTTCTTAGCCATATCCGTGAAAGATAAAAATTCACTGTGATTTTAACTTATACTTTTTACATTAAAAATAAAGTTGCTAGAGTGTGAACATTATTAATAATAAATTGAGCTTTTTGCCTTGGTTTCATTATATTTTTTAATTTGATCACTTATTCAATAATAGTATAGATTTTAGAAATTTTTTGCTCTCAACTGCCTTTCACCCATAGTAAACAAAGCCTATGTTGATTTATTTAATGCCTGCTGCCCCACATGTGTTGGTGGTGTGTTGCCTCCTAGCATTTATGGCCAATGAAAAATTGCCCCAGGGATGGCTCAGCAAGACCCCATAAACACTTCTGGTCACTATGTCCTTTCTTGGTACCTAACTCACCACCTCACATAATCCCAGGCGGCGCTTAGATGCCCCCTGGTGCCCCTCAGAGCAAACTGCATTTTAACCTTTGGGTCAAGTATGGGAACCTCTTCACCTATGTGAGCATGGTCAATATCAAGATGGCCAGAGTGGTTGACAAACCTACCAGACTTTTAGGTTTCTGCATCTTCAAAGGGTACTTCTCATTTTGGCTTTTCTTGTGAAGCCCACGCCATGGCGGCAGCACAGAAGCTTTTAATTTATAAAAACACTAACAAATAAACCATCTGAACTGGCTTGACAGATGAGGCCATACTAGTGGTCCAGTTTTCCAGCTTGCCCTCCCACCTCTTCCCTGAATGCCTCCACCACAAGCTCACAGACGGCTTGGCTTCCTAAAGCACTGATCCCAAGATGAAGTTCATGGTTTAAATGATGCTGATTATCTCACTGGGCCTTGAACATTTTTAATAATTATCTTTCTAATGCAACACCCACCTCACTATAACCCCACGCCATGATCAGATCCGCCCCTGATCATCACTTCTGGGCACACAAAAAAATGGCTGCACCATTTGTCTCTTGTGCTTTGCTCTTGACAACTCAAGCCACAAGTTCCCAGCGTTCATCACTGAAGCTGCTTACGCTGCTCCCCCTCTGGTGTCATCCCACTACTTGTTTTGTTAATTTTTAATTTGGATTAATTTTATCCCCACCCTCATCTGCTGAGAGCGCTGCTATAACTGCTTCGCCCAACTAAGTTTAAAAAGCCAGAGTCATTCATGAGCAGATTGTCAGGCGAACAGCAAGTAAGAATTAAAAAGACCTCCCAGCCCAGATGCCAAAGCACCCAAATGGTAAACCAGATTGCTCGAGGCACTGCTGCTAATATGACAAATATGAAACTAGAAAGGAGTTCCACCAATATCTGTTGGTGAGCCAGAATTTTTTACAAGCACAAAATAGAATACCATATGAACATGGCCGTTAACCCTGAGGGGTATGAGAGTGTCAGTGGAAAAGGCAGATTAATTCTTAACATATAAAAGCTTAATTTGGGGAGGGTTTTTAAGGAAATTTTAAGGAAAAAAATTTACCAACAATTTCTCAGTGCAATGTGACTGATTATATAGTAGTTGATTTATAGGAAACTAAGCCAGAATTGGGTCCCATAAGTTCAACCTTACTGGCGAATTATTTGGAAATGGGCGGGTTAGTTAGCTGGGAACTGACATTGAAAAATTTGGCGGCGGGCTGAGTCACTGTTGGTTTAACCGTGAATGTCTGAACCAAGGCTCAACTACATTTCTGACAGTTGGCATGACAGTGTTTAGCCCAATGAGCGGAGGGAAGGCCCTAAGGTTACCCCACATAGGGGTGGGCCCATTTGTTTAGGAATGGGTTCAGGACGCCCAACCCACCCATGCTTGGTTGCTGGGCTGTTCATTCGGTCAGTGGCTTTGCATCAGGCGCAACACCCAATTTGCCAGCAGGAAGCTTTAAAACCTCATCATTGGTGTCCGATGCTAATACTTGCCCAATTGGGGTGATGTCCAATGGATTTGGGAGGGGGGAATTTTTCCAGTCATATCTTAAATGAATCACAACCGTCGGGCATTCCAGCCAATAGATAAGTCTTCATACCTTTTTGACCATCTGAAATCTGAGCATTGGGCTGATTGCCGCTCAAATTAGTTATGATCAATTTCATTTTAGCAATCTCAGTGCAGATTTCCCTGATTCCTCATAGCAGTTCTGCCAAGGAGAATGTGAGTACTGGAAGCGGGATCTGATGTTGGAGGGCTGTTACCCAGTGCTCATCTACCACGTGAGCAAGTCGTCCTTGAGTAACGAGGGATATCACCATCCTCTTTGGTACCTTCTTGCTTGGGAATGGGAAAATGGCCCAATCGACACCCAGAGGACGTTCCCCAGGACTTACATTACCCTTTCCTTTTTGCAAGGGGAGTCACCACCACTGGGAAACTGTACAAGAGCCAAATTCTTGTTCGCCTTGGGTAACTTGATCGCCATTACTGTCACAGGTTTTTGAGGAAGGCGGGGAGTGGTGGGGTAGGTTTCATGAAACGCTTCAACCAATTCCATACCTTTCGCACAATTGCATGCCTTGACTCAACTGTTCTTGTAAGCTGGGTAGCCTTTCCAAGCCATGAGATATTGGATGGACCAGCGAGACTTATAAGATGCCAGGATGTTCTCCACCTCAGCCACTTCTTCATCCTCGATAATGATTGGTTCAGGTTCTGTGGGGACCATATCCTTGAAGGGTGACAGCTGGGAAACATGGAAGACAGGGTGTTGTTTCCAGTGGGCCGGAAACTTCAACTGGAACACACCATTACCCAAGACCTCTTCCACCAGAAGGGGTGGAACGCTTACTCGCAAATTTATGAGAAGGCGCTTGAATATGTAAATGGTGGGTATTGAGCATAACATAGGAACCCACTGTAATATCATGACCTGGGAGCCACTTACAATCTGCAAACCTCTTTTAGTCATCAATAGCTTTGTGAGGTGTTCCGGCACCAAATAGAGTTAGCCTAATATGTTCAGCGTGATCTGTGGCAGCTTGTACTTCAGGCCGCAAACAAGGTCCAACTGAAAATGAAGGATTGAAACTAACGTTGCTTCATAGGGCGAAAATCCCATAGATGCGTGCGATCCATTGTTATAGGCGAATTGAGCGAGGGGAAGGTCGTTAGCCCAGGTGTCTTGTGCGGCCGCAGTATAACAATGCAGGTACTGTTTGAGAACTTGGTTGACTCGCTCAGTCTGACCTTTGGACTGGGGATGGTACGCTGTAGAATGGCAGGGGTATTTTTTTAGGATAGATAGAAGTTCACTCCAAAATCACGCCATGAACTGTGAAACATGGTCACTAATAATCTCTTGGGGGAGACCAAACATTGAGAGCACGTGACACACAAAAAGGTTGGAAGTCACCTCCAACATAATTGCAGAATGGCAAGGAATAAAGAGGGAAAATTGTGTGAAACGATCCACCACCACCATCACCGCTGTGAACCCATTAAAGCAGGGAAGTTCAATGATAAAATCAACACACACTGACGTCTATGAACCCTCTGCCTGCTGTAAGGGGTGTAAGAGATCATTTCTACTGGAGTGGTCTGAGTTAGCCTGAGTGCAAGTAACATAATTGGCGATCCAGGCTGGAACTTTTTTTGTCAAACCCGCCCAATTGTAGGTCCATTTGATCAAATCAATGCATTTCTTAGTACCAGGATGACTGACAGTGGGGGGATTGAGATGTGCACGGAATACCTCAGCTCAGAAGGAGTGGAGCACCCAAATTTGAGATCAGAGATATATAAGACCCTCCTTCAATGAGTATAGGGAGTGTTTATGCTTCTGGTGAGATAACTGCTCGAGAAACTCCATGCTCTCAGGGAAGGCCATTTTGACTGGCTAAGACCTGAGTAACTAACGGAGCATTGGGGGCCAGAGCAACGGAAGAAACAACAGGGGGGACATTTGACAGGATTTAGGTGGTGAGGATCACATTGACAAGATCCACTTCCTTTGGATCCGCGGAACAGTGGGTGGGACTGTGGCTGAGAAAATTGGGGAGTACATTGAGTGCACCTTTTTTGAATTAGTATTTGAAATTAAAACTTCACTGGTCCCAATAGGTTTGGGCTTACATATGTGACAATTTTTGGGGTTTATCAAAGTACAAAAGGGCCTGGTGATCCATGCAAACCATTAGTTCATGTTGGCACCCTGTAACAGATACCTCCAATGAGTTAGGGCCCATGCAACGGGCGCCAACTCCTTGTCATAAATAGCCTAATACTGTTCCATATAGGTAAGCTTTTAAGAAATGTAGGTGACTGGGTGTTCCAAGCCATCGTGCTCTTGGAGAAACACTGCCCCCACAGCTACCGATGAAGCATCACATGCAATGATATATGGCTTGGTGGGATTGGCGTGTTTCAAAATGGGAGGGAATATGAAGACCTTTTTAATTAATTTGAAAGCCTGCTGGCATTTGGGCGTCCAGCGAAAAGTAACATTTTTCCCTGTAATGGGGTGGAGCGGAGCAGCAATCTGTGAAAGTACTGGGGAGAACTTTTTCATAAAAAATGATGGTTCCCAAGAAACTTTGTAGTTGTTTCTGGGTAGTCAGGGTTGGCCATTCCTAGATAGCATCCAATTACTGGGAGGATTTGCATAACCATTTTTAAGGACGAAGTTCCCAAGAAAGGTAACCTCCTCCTTATAGAACTCACACTTGGAAGGTTTGACGAATAACCCTGCCTTATGTAAGGCAGCCACAACTGTCTCCAAGTTGGTAGCGTGCTTCTTGGGAGTTGGGGAGTGAACCAGAATGTCATCAATCTATGTTACTGCGCAGGTAAACCGGAGGTCACCCAGTACATTATCAATCATGTGTTAAAAAGTAGTGGGAGAGTTCTTCAGCCCAAAGGGCATTATGCGGAATTGAAAATGCCCCACTTCATCTGGATTGCTAATGACCATTCTTGCCCTTTCACTACCCAATTCTGGTTGAATGCATTGACGAGATCCGGCTTAGAGAACACCTGAGATTTGGGGATTACTTGGCTTATCGTCTGTCATAAAGGCAGGGGGTAGGGATCAGAAACTGTGATTTTAAATAAGTGTCCATAGTCCACACAGGGGCGGAGAGAACCATCAGCTTTTTGGCAAAGATGATGGGGGACGCAATGGGCAAGGTCTCCTTGAACAAACACTTTTTTCTCAACATATCATCCAACCAGGTGTTGAGTGCAGCCTCCTCCTCTGCTGTGTGGGATACAACGGGCAGTTGATATTCACCAACTCCACTGTCGTGCGAAAACCACAGTCAAATCTAGTGTGGGGAGGCAAATGATCCGCCTTTTCAGAATCGAAAATGCTTCGATAGTGCATTAAACTTTCTGGAAAATCAGATGGTATGTCTGTAGGGGAGACGAGGGATTTGATAGAACTTCAACCTTGATCTTTCTTAAGAGTGTCAATTAGGGGGAATTCACCCTCCAGTTGATCATTAGCAAATGACAGCATGTTAGAAACCAGGTGGATTTTGACATGTTACCAGCCCACCATCCTACTCCTAAGATCACTGGAAACACCAAGTTTGGCATAGTAGAAAAGCAATCACGGAAGCTGAACTGATGTATTGAGAATGTGACTGGTCGACATACCCAGTATGAAGTCTTGGAGGCTGACAATGCAACCATCACCAAAGGACCTGTATCCATGGTAAGTTCCAATTGCTGAGCCAGTTCCACACTCATAAAATTTACCGCAGCTCCAGTGTCTACCAGGGCCTCAAAGGAGACGTGATGGGACCCAACACTAATCCTCATGGGTACTAAGAAGTAAGTGTGATTCTCTTTATTGGTAGTTGTGGATGAATCCAGTGATACTGAAGAGATGGTAGTGGGGTTTGAGGAAACCACTAGGCTTTGGTGGGGAGCCAGCTCATTGCAAGTCGGGATGTCAGATTCTGCTGACATGGGCAGAATATCCGTGACAACTATGGGGTATGGGTTTGGAGTTTTGGGTTGGACTGGAATAATGTGGACAGAGGTAATCTTCTTTACAACCTGGTTCAGTTGAAAAGAAGGGACCATTGCTGCGCTAATATGCATGAGAAAGGTGCAAATGGTTAAGAATAATGGTTGGTCGATTATGTCAGGCGAAAAGCAAGTAAGAATTAGATTCACCTCCAAGCCCAGATGCCAAAGCACCTGAACGGTAAACCAGAATGCCTGAGGCACTGCTGATACAACGAATATGGAACTAGAAAGGAGTTCCTCCAATATCTGCTGGTCAGCCAGATTTTTGTCCAGGCACAAAATAGAATACTAGATCAACATGGCCGTTAGCCCTGAGGGGTATGAGTTTGTTGGCGGAAAAGGCAGTTTAATTCTTGATATTTATAAAAAATTTAGGGAGGTTTTTTAATGGAAAATTTAAGGAAAAAATCGACCAACAATTTTCTCAGTGCAACGTGACTGATTAAATAGTAGTCAATTTAGAGGTGAAACAAGCCAGGATCAGGTCCCGCAAGTTTGACCCAACTTGCAAATTGTTTGAGAATGAGGAACAGATACTTTAACTGGGAAATGATATTGAAGAATTTGGTGGCAGGCCGAGTCACTGTCAGTTTGACCTTGAACATCCAAACCAAGGCTTAGCTTCATTTCTGATGGTTGGTGTGACGGCATTTTGCCTGATGAGCGGCGGGTATCCCCCAAGGCCACCCCACATAGGGGTGGGCCCATTTGGTTGGGAACGGGTTCAGGACGCCCAACCCACCCATGCTCAGTCACTGGGCTATTCGTTCAATCAGTGGCATTGCATCAGGCGCAACTCCTGATTTGTCAGCAGGAAGCTTTGAAACCTCGTTGATGGTATCTGATGCTGTTACCTGCCCATCAGGGGTGATGCCTGATGAATTTGGGAGGGGGGAGGAATTTCTGATCAACATGTTAACTGAATTGCAACCGTTGGGCATTCTGGCTGATAGATTGGTCTTCATACCTTTTTGACCATTTGAAATCTAAGCATCGGGCTGATTGCCACTCAAATTAGTTATGATTGATTTCATTTCAACAATCTCAGCGCAGATTTCACTGATTACTCATAGCAGTTCTGCCAAGGAGAGTATAGGTACCAGAAGCGAGATCCAAAGTGGGAGGGCTGTTACCCAGCACTTATTTTCCACATGAGTGAGATTGCCCTAAGTAACGAGGGGTATGGCTATCCTCTTTGGTGCCTTCTTGCTCAGGAATGGGAAAAAGGCCCAATTGACACACAGAGGATGTTCCCCGGGACTTGCACAGATGGCAGCTCATGCACCAGAAGATTCCCCCTGGTCAATGGTACATGGCCAACCAGCATCTGCCACCTAACCAACTCCTGTCACTGTCCCAGCGCTGGCAGTATTTCTCTTTTGCCGCCCTCAAATGGATCAATAATGCTAACTGTGCCTATGGAGTTAAACCCAACTTTGACTAATCAGAATTCTTCACAAAACCCAATTTGACTCAACGCCTCCATTTCCTTCTTCACAGTGGTTTTCCTGTTTACAAACAATCCACTAATAGGCTTTCAATGTAGCCACTTCACCAATAATTCCTTCTCCACCAAGCCCTCTATATGGAAATTGATACACTTTATTTAGGCCTTCCTAGACCTTACTTCCCTATAAATCTTTCTCAAGGATGCCAATTTTTATTGAAAAAAATATTTTTTTGCAGCTGGCAGCATGCGCATCAATGTGGCCTGATCTTTGCTTTCTGACACCAACTACACCAAACACACCAGCGCATCAATTCTTTTACTTGTTTGCCTGAATTGTTAAGCTTTGCTGAAAACCAACTC
>JAKSZP010015543.1:0-11283 GCA_022478985.1 Massospora cicadina | reverse complement strand
CCCTAAGTCAAAGTATTTGTAGACGTTCTTACAAAATTTTTACGTGGCCAAGTGCCACTGAAAATAAGACGTCATGGGTAAGATGTGGTGAACATCAAACCCTATAAATAACTCTTAAGTTGACACTAATAAAAAACATTCAATTACTGATTTAGTTTATAATTTATCTTATAAACTTTTTTGCTTTAGCATTTTACTTTGTATTATTCAGTATTTACTTGGGATCAGTAGGATCAGGGCGGCGTGCCATTGTCCAAGTAAATTACAGGGTATATTATTTAAGTGCTACCAAGAAGCTATATTTTAAATTATAATCACCATCCTGTATATTGTCCTCACACAATAGATGCACAAAGCTCCATTCTGCATCTAAAGAAGAACCAGCCCTCTGAAGAAAATTCCAAAAACTCAACATGGGGCATCCTCACTGGCTCAAATAACCATTTATTGGCTATTAGTGCGCATTTGGATAAATCTTAAGGTGCTAACTCTACTTGCCATTATCACAAATGAGATCCATAGTGGGGGAAGATATTGAAAACTGGCAATCAAGTGGAGAGAATCATTGATATAGGACTATGGTAACTGTCCTTCTTGGTAATCCAGTTTAGTCTTCAATAGTCCAACACTACACAATGACTGCCATCCTTCTTCTAACTAACAGGATTGGGGAGGCCTTAAGGTCTACTGAAAAGCACCAGTAGCCCAACTTTTAGTAGCTTTTTGAGCTCAGCAGCCGCCAGTGCTTCTTTAAAATTACGCTTCTGGTAGGGACTGGATCAAATATGCTGATCATCCTTAGTCTCAACATGGTATAGAACGTCATTCACTATACAAAAATCATAGGTAGAAGTTAATAAAGAGGTTCGAGTATTCTTCCAATATCTCTTAACTTGGCTTTCCTGTTCATTTGTGAGCTCTTGCCCAATGGAGGTATTGACTAGAGCTACCAAGTTGTGTGTTTCTAGCGTAAATATCCTTAAAATTCTAAAGCTATTAACGCCTTTGATGGTTCCTATGGGAAGGAGGTGAACATAAGCAGTTGAGGTATTATGCCCCACTGTCATAGGTTTGCTAGTGAGGTTAACCAGCAGCACTGATATGGATCCAGAATAGGCAGGATCTAAAATCCCCAGACAGGTCAGGACCTCCTTGCAAATGGGCTATCCACGCCTCATACTACCAGCGATTGTCTCAAAGGAATATTGATATTTACCCATGTATTGATGATAAATTGGAATTTTGGATGTATCATAGTCAGTTTAGGCAAGTAAATAGGCATGCCCTCTTGACTATTACCCTATAGGGGTATTCATACTTAAAACTCCTTACATGATATTTGAGCCTGGTGATCTGTCTTTTGCTTTCCAATAGGCTATCCTGAGCTTTAACCTCCATCTGGCGCCAAAGGGAGTTTTAAAAACCCATGGGACTCTATGTCCTAGAAGTGATAGGTTTTTTCATTGTAGTGCATGACGGCGGAAAATTACTTAGGAAACTGAGTACCAAGGATTAGGTCGTAACTTAGGTTGTCTCATGCAGTGCCTGAGGTAATCACTGAAATCTTATGAAAAGTGAATGAGTAGCAAGGAATAAGCCCCAATGGACCAAGTGCTTTGTGGTTCAGCAGTGCCATATTCCATGTAGCGTGGCAAGTTGAGAGCAACTTTGATGTTCTTAAATTAATTTAGATGAAATGACATTCATGGGGAAACTTCTGTTAATAATCACGTGATCAAAGATCTTATAAAATTTTAATAGTGTTGCGTTTAATTGAACTCTAAAAGGAGGATTCAGAGTGAGAAACATAGGAGTTTCATCAAAAGCATAGTAAGCAGTATTAGTATCATTATTATCAACGGTTACTGAATCAATTATTTCTGATAAAACAATCATAGACTAATTTAAGTCATTATACATTCTTGTGGCGGTACAAGGATATTGGCATGAAGTGCCTCGGCCTTCATGCTGACTGCCCTTTTCCTGCCTCCTTGTCCAGTCTCTTACAACAAGTCTTGGCGCTATGATGGAACCCATTGAAGTAAGTTTATTGAGGTCTGGGGTTCTTCTGTTTCTCAACAACGTATATTTGAGGTCATTTTGGAGAGGTAGATGCAGAGGACTTGAGATGCAGGATAGACGTAGGAACATTAGGTGCTTCCTAATTTCCTGTATACAGGTGAAACTGCTCTTTTATCCAATCATGTGGATTTGGACCTCAGGATAGGATCCCAATGCAGAGAGTACTGCGGTTATGACATCATTCAAAGTAATATAGTTAGAGGTCTTCAAGGGTTGTGCTTTTGCATAGAAGCAGCTGGCGAACTCTACATGACTTTCTTTTTTGTTCAACTGATTTGTTATGAACGACTTCTTCTTATTGGCCAAGGTTTGGTTGCTTTTAGAATCATTTATTAGGGCTATACAAACTTTTTTCTCAGGTCTGAAACTCCTTTAAATGTGGAATCATAATTTCTTGGCGATACTATTTAGGCAGGAGTGAATTTGCTTCACCCTTTGACGGTCAGTGGCCTCCTCCATTGAGCTCACATAAGTGTAAAAGAAGGAGACAAAAGTTTCCTGTCTTGGAGTGAATTTATACTTAAATTGGGCTTAACGTTATTCACAATATGAGTGGATAGTGTGTTGAAGTAATTAACTGGTGCAGGGGTAAGAAATTTTGTTTTCTATATAGTCATGAAGAATTGTTAATCCACTCGTCATTTTAATCATTCTAGATCCTCCTTAACTTCATTCCAATTTTGTTTATAGAGGTGATTGAGGATTTAAGGGCAATTTTCTCCTTCAGATCTTAGATTTCAGTATATTGGAGGAGCATCTGACTCTCAAAGTTACTCAAGTGAGTTTTTAAACTGCACCAAGTTTATTCAAGCTGGGTGATGCTGCTATTGATGAGCTCAGAAAAAGTGCTGAAATTATCCATTTCATCTGACAATACTTTAATTAATACTCTAAGGTCAAGAAAGACTCCATCTACTCAAAACTTGAATCCTTAAGCCATATTTAATATTTGATCCTGTAAAGCAGTAAGCGCTGTTAGAGCGTTTTGTTTCATAGAGTTGTTAGGATTTCTAGGAGTATACACTATGGTACTGGAAGGTCCTTAAAACCCACATGGATTTTGGGGCCCTTGTGGCTCTTTAGGGCTTCCAGACCTTCTGGTTCCATGGGCCCTTCAGTCCCTTACTCCTTGAGGCGATATTGCATGAGGTTAACTCCTGTTACTGCTGCTTGAGTCTCCGCATAAAGTCACCAATTTGGTTGAGGCGTTGGCTCCATGTGGACTTGATGAGCTGCAAATTTTGACAAAGCTGTTTATCAAGTTATCCTGAAATTCCACTATCAAAAATTAAGAGTATATTATGAGCCTCATTGATCAGCTGTCAGTTATTAACAATGGCCTTTTAATTGATTGAACAAAACTGAGGAGGCGGCATTATAGAAATTGTCAACATTGAGTGTAGAATTTGAGTAGCCATAATTGTCGCACTACTTCATGGTGATGCAACCCAACTTTTTGTAGGATTTGGTTTATGGGTGGATGGACGAAGCTTCAGAGATAACATTCAATATCCAAAGCCAATTCTACTATGGGGTAGTAGGGCCGAGAAATACAAAAATTCACATTGTGGCATGCATTAAAGAGGCTCAAGAGTGACTGGAGCAGCCTCTCACAGAGTAGATGCCATTCAATAGTTGTTTAAAAATCTTTTTGAGGTTATCATATTGGAAATGATACTGATCATGATCAATAGAAGGTAAGGTGAACTGGAAGGCGGTCCTAAATTAAGTCTTTCAGTCTGTAGAGGGTTACTTTGTACTGAGATGTGTTAATCCACCGAGTTATGCTTATATACTAGTTAGTGAGTTGGATTCTTGATTGCTTTTATTCTCAACTTTTGTGATAGACATTTTCACTTGGACAGTTTGGAACCTCTTGTAGTGAGCTATAATTATCTTGCATAACAGTTACTTGAATGTAGACAGGTTGAAACTGGTCTCAAAGCTGTAAAATTAGTGAAGAGGTCAATGAAGATGAAAAAGAGGGTAAATAGACTATTTTATTATTCAAGTACGCCAACCAGGAGACGGGCACTACTAATAAACATAGAGCAAACAAAAGACCAAAACAAATGGAACAACAAAACGAAACCTCCAACCAGGAAGAGAGCAGACTACCGCTAACCCACCATGGCAGAGGGGGAGGGAGGGTCAGGCAGCTCTTCTTCAGGCTTAATTTTCAAGAAAGAATTATATTGGTTGTAGAAGTAGACAAAAGCTGAGAGCAAGGGCTGTGGGGCATCAGAGTGGTGGTGTTGGAGGAGTGTGAAATAACGATTACTTACCTCAAGATCAGCCTGGAAGATATCTTCAACTAACTCCACAACATGATGTTCAGCTTGAAGGAAGGCATCTGGGAGTTGGGCCAAACTGGCTAACTTTTTCCAGGTAATTTTAGAAGTAGGGTTGAATGCTGCTAGTTTTGCAACACGCATGACAGCGTCATTGGCATCATTGGCATCATTGAACAATTTGATGATTTCCTCCTGTGGTAATTTGGGGAAATCATGGGGAAGTCAATTATACTTAGCCTTTCATGAAATTAATCAACTGATTTTGCCACTGCTTTGCGGAGGTGGTGGCAAGGGGGTGAGGCCACCGCTGCTAAGGCAAGCTGGTGGTCACTTTGAAAGGGGATGGCATGGGGTTTAAGAGAATAGCATCTGGGTGGGAGGGTCTTGTCAAAATCAGAACTATAAAATTCTGCCCATTCATATCCATCCAGGCCATTTTCACCTGATTTGCTATCCTAATTTGTGACAATTTCACCTGATTCATCAACCTCGTCCTGTAGGGCCCAAGGATTATGGTTTACCTGAGCTGGAGAGGCAGAATCCGGGTTAGTGGTAGTGGGCATATGGGTGGATGCTTAGGTGGAATGGTGGTCCAAGCCTGACTCTGATTGGTTGGGTTGAACCCAGGGTGGTGAGTGTGGCTGGAGGGTTTGGTAGGGGCTGATTTCCAACGTTGGCACAGTGAGTGAGAATGTTAGGTGTAATGGGGCAACAAAACACCCAATTTAGATGCCGCTGACAAGGGTTCAGAAATAGTAACTGGTGAAGCGGCATAGGGGCGGGATTTTTAGGGTGGTCAAGCTCAAAACAAAGGGGACAATTCTGTCAACTGCTATTGATATGAGCCCAAAAGAAATGCTCTGGCGCTGCAACAATGCAAGCATGTGGGGTATTTGTTGAGCGATGGCAGAGTTATTTGCGATGATGTTGGCAGTGGCTCAAGGTGCAGCAAGGCGCTTTGCACCAGAAGGAATGGTTAAGACTAGGCTGGGCTGAGTGCCATAAGTTAAAAGCCCCAACATCAACTCTTCATACAAAATTTAAGGCAATGCAAAGGGAGGTTAGCAAAAGGCACCATCAGTATGGTATCATCAGGGATAAGAGTTTGGTAGTAGTGGCTGGAGTATTTTATAAAATTAATAAGTCAACGCCGCCGCTAAAGCGTCCTCCTCCATTTGAAATCCTATATTAAAATAGCCCTTAAAAGGGCGGAAATCAATAAAGCCAGATAGCGCAAAAGCAGTGGTGGCAAGTTCAATTATTGCTTTGTCAGAATATGGGAATAAACGCCCATAGTCAACATGGAGGCAAAATTAAATAGTGGATCTAGGGAGGGCGAGAGGATGGTGGCAAGTTGGGTGGATGCACGCAAGGTGAAGTGCTAAGTCCCATGGAGGGACAAATCATCCAGTGGAGTTTGTCAGACTTTTTTAAATACGTCCAAATGTGTTTCCCTGCGAGGCAGAAAATGCTAGGAGGTGGATCACCGCTGCCCCACACTGGGGCAGCAGGCGGTGGATCCAAGGACATAAATTGGAAAATTGATGCAGCATGGCAGCAGTGGAAAATAAACTGTTTTTTAAGAATTGCTTGAAAGTGATGTTGAGCGGAAAGAAAATAAACAGACTATTTTATTGATTTATAAAGTTTGATTTAAATACAGGGCAAGTGGGACATGATGCTGAGAGGACCTCCATGGCCCCATAAAATCATGATCTTTCACTTCCTTCTGAATTGCCAGCCTGGTTACGCCCTCATTATTCTGCAGCATTCTTATGAAAGCGATGGTGGAAGCACGCCTTTCAAGATTCAGGAAGTAGAGGCGCGATACCAGAAGGCATCTCTAACATTTCACGGGCGCATGATACTTCCTGATTGAAACTCTCATCAGTTCTTTAAGGGTGGGTCTGACTGTGAGGGCTCAAAAATCAACTTTATTGAGATCAATTCAGGAGTAGGGATCTTGGCTTGCTCAACACCTTATTTCTGACAGTATCTTTATATAAAAAGTTGTAGCAAGGGACCAGAACCCCCAGAATGACCAAGGCTTGGTGAATTCCTCAAAAAATCCTAAAAATAAGAAGCTTATCTTAAAATTATATAAGTGGAAAAGAATATCATTTATTTGAAGCTTAGATATTTATAGGATTCTGAGGTTTGTTGCATATGGGACATTTTATCTTGGACCAACAATTGGGATTTCCTTGAGCTTCATGAAGAGGCACATGACGAGACAACTTCTTTTATGGTATTGTAGTCTTCCAGAATTGATAGGTTGGTTCTTTGCCACCTTAGTTCTAAATGATTCCAAGTATTTCCTCCCTATATCATCTAGTTCAGTTAATGCTTTCATTAAATCAGTGTTGGGAATCAAACTACTGGTATTTGGAGGAGTTTTGATTTTAATCTATCTAATATGTCTTTGTCTACAGTTTGTGTTCCAACAAACTTATTATTTATTCTTTCCTGTGCCAGCATAAAATAATTGTTAAAAGGGTCATATTATTAATATGGCCTTCTTTCAGCGTTTTGATTGCAATTGTGTATTGCTACTATTATGAAAATCTCCAAGCCCTGGGCATTTGCTTTCCTGGCCTAACTTAAATCTCACACCTCTACCTTACCATTTTAAGTGCTGCTTGATAGCTGTAATGGTTAGGTTGATTTGATCATTTCTATAATAACTCAAGGTTCAGAAATCTGAATCTCAAGTCAAAACGCTTTTTATATTTTTTGCAGTTGAGGAGGGGCTAGTGCTGGGATGTACCCCTCAAGCTATTCTTTAAGCTCTTATGGGCCTAAAGATTTGTTCAGGAGATGCTCTTTGGAAGGTGACCTCGAGGTTGAGCCCACATGATTTCTGAACTCACTTCAGAATTCTTTCTCAATTCATATTCATGTGGGTCTCTCTGGTGGCCTCAGGGAAGCCCTTTCCTTGTCTTACCTGGTATCCCGTGGTAAACCAAGTTTTTGTATCCTTAACAAAAACGTTGGGTTTTCATGACTTGATCTCCCCTAAATAATCCGCTTTTTTTGTTGTTTGTAGTGCCAAATATTAATAAGATGAAGATTTTTTGCATGTTTGTATTTTGTGAGTAAATAACTAGGTTAATTCTAGGGTCATAATCCTCACTTGCCTGTTTTGACTCTTTTTGCTTTTAAGTTAGCTAAAGAAACTGAGGTTGGATTGATGAGTGCATGAAGTCAAAACACTTACCTTGAGAGTCAACCTCACATCTGATTTTCTTTCAGCGTCGAATTTCAGCGCATATCCTAAGGTAAAATAGCAATCAAAAATTAGGACGTTTTCAATAGTTACACTAGCCATAAATTGCACCAATAAGAGCTCTGGAAATGGGGATAGCATATCTAAGTGGGATTGTCACTCGTAGAAAAACCTTTCATTCTACATAACTTGGATTAAGTCTACATATGCAATACTTTAGCAAGCTGTTAAGCCACTGGAAGTACTAGATACTACTTTGTGCTTCTTTGTTTTGTTATCAAAAACCCTATTTACAATAAGATTTAATTTATTAGGTTTTCATGAATATCATCATCAAACAGTGCCTTGCATTTTTGTGCTTTACTAACCTTTGCACCTGAAATCTGATGCCCCTGCACTGATTTAAACATACCATTTAACACCAAGCATAAAAGTTATAAGGTCAAAGTATAATGGCTTGTTAAAGCAAGGGTGGTTAATTGTGCGTTAAATAACTTTGTGGATCTTGCTCTGGTAAATGACTCCGCTTGACCATCTCACACAGTGGTGAAGTTACCTTATCTAACACCTCCTAGCCTTTTCAGATATGAGAATTTAAACGGCTAGTTAATCTTTACCAAGCTCGTCATAGGTTTGAGGAGCGTTTATGTGCACTGGAAAATCTTAATTGCTCGATTATAATCGTTATGAGGTGGTAGCACAAGTACCCTCCCTGTTTTAATATGAGAGTGGTTTAGTCATGTTGCCCCAGACAGAAAATGAACTGAGTTCTTGAAATTTTGTTTTGCGCCCTCCAAAAGATTCTTAGGCGTTACCACAAAGGTCCACCTATTTCTAGACCTTCCATCAGATTTCTGGAACTCTTCTCAAGTTTTAGATAATGATGTTCATTCAGCGTCATCTTTCTCAAGCCTACTTGCATTCTCATTAAAGTTTAATGATGTTTTAGAGCTCCAAAGTGATTCTCAGTGTACTCTATGAATCCTAAATCCAAATTAACATTGTACTTAAATGTGAATATTCTAAAGCGCCTAAGTCCTCTAGCCCGCCAAGTATTTGGTGAAAAAATTAGTGCTTTTTGTTCCCAAAGGCAATGCTGAACTACGCCCTTGTGTGTATTTCCAAGGCTCAATTTAGTTACTATGCTTTATCCCTAGCCCATGCTGCATATGGAGGATATAACTTTGATGATTGAAAACATAATTTTTTCTCCAAGATGGACCTCAACGGGGCTTTTCATCAGATCCTATTCCACCCTCATCATCAATTATTATTCGCCTTCAATTGTGACCTAGGCGTGTCTAAATACAAGGTGATGCCATTTGTACTATAAAATGTACCTGATGTAATTTAATGAAAGAATGACCAGGTGCTGGAAAATTTTGAGGGTTAATGCTTTGTATCATGTATAGATGACATTTAATGTTTTCTCCAAGGTTGATGATCACGCTAAGAGTCTGAAAAGGCTCTCAAGAATTTTCCAAGGCCAGTTTGAGGTTGAAACCCAAAAGTTGTGAGTTCTTCAAGGAATATGTTTTATTCTTGAGTTAGTGTCATCTACAAATATGACATGGCTATATGTCTTGATAAACTGTACCAATCAGGGACTGAGCTCCCCTGATGGATAAACTGGAATGTGTAGCTTTTTTGGGTAAGGAAAACTTCATCTGATGGTTTGCAAAAGATCTCTCTGCCACAGCTGCACCTTTAACTCATTACACAGTATAAGTACTTTCTTAAATTTTATTCGAGGTGGGTTGACCTGGGGACAATACCGCACCAATTAGGGAAGTGAAGAAAATGGGAAAGGAGGATAAAACCCAGAAAACCTCCATGCGCGGCGTATGATAGGCCAGGAACTCCATGGACCGCCTTTGCTATTTGCTATCTCAGTTCAGGGCATTGGTGCGCAAAACCAACACAGTCAAAATCGTCCCCTACCCAAAGTCCATTACTGGGATCAAACTCGGGAGGCAGTGGTAGAGGGTCCATACTCTACCACTGGGGTATCCTCCCTATCCAGTATAAGTACTTTCTGTTTGTAGTAATGCATAGGAGGCTGTGTTCCTAGACGTCAAGAATAGTATGTTCAGTGCCCCTATTTTGGCTCACTCTCATCCAGATCACCATTTTATTGTTAATACAGACTCCTCTCAGTTTTCTTTGGTGTTTCTCTATTACAGGAGGGTAAGATGGTTTAAAACCATCAAGTGTGTGTTTTTAGCTGAATGTTATTCCCCACAGAGACAAAAACTGGTGTATGACAAGGAGCTCCAGCCATCATGACGCGCTGATTAATTGGCATTATTATCTGATGTACGCTAATTATCCTATCATCAACAGGACATACATCATGCTCTGGAGTTTCACAAGAGTGCTCATCTAATGAATTAATGCAAGACCTCTGGAACGAGGAGCTTAACCAGCATTAATTCATGATTGAGTAAAATCCTTTAATGAATGGAACCACCCAGATTCCGTTTGCCAGATGCCTGATATTTAGCGGAGTAAATTGATGCCAAAATAGGTCCAACAGCCAAGTTGGACCACTGAGGTAAGCTTTTAGGGTTGGATAGTACCAACCCATCTTCAACCCTCAGCATTTAGGGAAATCTTAGATGTGGAAAAGAATAACAAGTAAGTGAGGATGCAAAGCCCTGAAAAAATCTTTGTTTTTATTTGAAGTAAAAAATTGAGCAAGGTGAACCCTAGCATTTAACTGGCGTCATGAGATAAACAAGAAAAAGACAAAGAAACTAGGGAGGGCCAATGCCCTGGAAGCTTAAGGTTTTGTTTTTTTAACAAAACTTTGTTGCACCCTGACATTCAGGTAAGGCATGAGGCTTAAACGGCTAAGGAAACTGCAAAATCTTGAACTGAGGTTTGAAATGGCATGGGCTCGACCTTTTAAGATCGCCCTTTGGGAAACCCTCCACAAACCATACTTTAAGCTCTTTTGAGCCTAAAGAATGTCTCAGGGAGGGCACAACCCTGGTGCTGAGCCAACCTCATCTGGAAATCCCTTAGGCATTTTGACTCAGGATTTGGAATCTGAATTCTGAGTCAAAATGGGACAATTGGTTTATTAAATTTCGTCATAAAGCATATAAGCACAACTTGAAACCCCAGTTCTCCTCATATGTGGTCCCTGTCTATCATTTTCTCACTATAGAATAGACAAGTACAATACCACAACCATGCCTTCTTCCAATCTTTTTGTTTTAATTAAGGGATCACCTTAAACCTTCATAAAGTGGGTGTGAGAGGCCCTAAGGTTGTTCTACCCTTGAAAACTTTAAGAGAGGTACTTCTAAAAGGTTCTATCAAGGAGACGTTCAAGAGCTATATCATTAGCAATAGTATTTGGTACCTGGAAAAGGTCTGGCACCCAATAAGGAAATGCAAAAAGATCCTCAATATATCATGATTATCTCCCAACTGGCCATCCTAGTGTGTGTAAGATCATTTGTTTGATCAAACAGTACTATTCCTGGCCTGTAATGAGGTCTTTGGTGGAGTAAACTTCCTAAATGCTTGATGTGTGCTATATCCAAGCCTTTGTGTTCCAAGTATCAGTAGTAAGTTGATGCCACTTGTTGGAGATTTAACTAAGATGACCAAAATTACTCCAGATTGAGATTCAATATCTCAGTCTAATGAAATCAAGAAATCCAAGATGAG
>JAKSZP010015542.1:0-11315 GCA_022478985.1 Massospora cicadina | reverse complement strand
GGACATTTGGGTTGGAGGTCAAAACTTTGATCAATAATCTGCTTTGCATAATGTTTTGATAATTCTGCTTGGGCTTCTTTGGCAATATTCAAGGGTTTAGTTTCTTTTGCTGTGGCCCGAGTAGTGACCATCATGACATCATTAGCCATGATATGGTGGAGGTTATCTTTAGTAACATCTTCAGCCCTAAAGAGCTCATCAGGGTCAGGTGGAATGGTTTGAAAATCGGTAGAACTAGAGCATTTCGCCTCTACTCCACCTACTCCTTTCCTACCTCACTGTCACTGTTAATTTCTAGAGAAAAGTTGACCCCAGGCTTTTTGTTGGACCATCTGTAGCATTATCTAGCAAAATGCCCTTATTGACCACAATTTTGGCATGTAATCGGCCCTGTTTGCTGCTTTTGCTTTTATTTTGGTTTGTATTTTGAAAATCTTTCCCCTGGTTGGACATAGTGTTGCTTTTTGGGCCCAAAAATTGGGATTTTTACTGATCTTTGGTCCAAATAAGGGTATTAAAAAATTTGGGAACAGCTTCTCAAGTAATTGATAAGAGCTTTGATTTCCAATCTTCTATTAAATGCAGGCGACATGACATTGTGCAGTTCATGTGAGGTCATAATTGTGTGCTCCATTGCAATCTTGGCGTTAAACTTATTTATTGCAATGCAACCATGCAGAACTTGTGCCTTGGAAGAATCTATCTGCAAAGTACTTATTAGTCTCATTCAGTTTGAATTCAATATTAAGGAGCTCTCTTTTTTGGGTTTTAAATTTCTCAGGCCCTCCAATCTGTTTTGTTATTGCAATTTTGGCATTCATATAGGACCATTCATCGCCCAAATAGGGCATAACAAGGTCACAGCTGTGGACATCAAGTGGGTTAATTAGTGTTGATCCCTTTGCATGGTCTGATGCTCCTCTCATTGCTATTTAAAATAACTTGAGGAAAGAGTTAATGTTTCCATCCTTATTGAACTTTGGTAAATTCAATGGTTTGAAGTCATCTCACCCTGTTTTGGGCATAAAGGTTATACTTTTTCTTGAACGTCTTGGTGTATCATCGCCCATAATTGGCCCTCTTTCCCATTGGGAAGTATCTGGAGTCAGGATTGATGCTAGGTGTAAGTCCTGGGGAACGTTCCCTGGGCGTTGATTGGTCCATTTTCTCATTCCCAAGCAAGAAGGTACCAAAGAGGATGGCTGTACCCTTTGTTACTCAGGGCGACCTCGCCCACATGGTAGACAAGCACTTGGTAACAGCTCTTCCACTTTGGATCCCTCCCCCAGTACCCACACTCACCTCAGCAGATCTATTATGGGAAATTAGTGAAATCTGAACTGAGATCACTGAAATCAAATTGATCAAAACAAAATTGAGTGGTAATAAGCTTGATGTTCAGATTACAAATAGTTGAAAATAGATTAAGACTGATCTATCAGCTGGAATCACCAACAGCTCCAATTTGGCTAACACTATGATCAAAAAAATTACCCCCCCTCAAAATCGTTGGGGATCATCCCAATGGGCAGGTAATAGCATTGGGCACCATCGACAAGGGCTCAAAGCTCCCTTCTGGAAAATTGGGAGTTACGGCTGATGCAACACTTTTGACTAAATGAATGGCCCAGTGACTGGGCATGGGCGGGTTGGGCGTCCTGATTTCATTCCCAACCAAATGGGCCCGCCCCTGTGTGGGGTGGCCTTAGGGGTTCCCACTGCTCATCGGGCCAAAAGCCATCATGCCAACCATCAGAAACATAGCTGAGCCTTGGGTTGGACGTTCAAGGTTGAACCAACAGTGACTTGGCCTGTCTCCAAATTCTTTGATGTTGGTTCCCATTGAACTTATCCGTCACATTCCCAAATAATTTGCTGGTTAGGTCAAAATTGAGGGTCTTGATCCCAGCTTGTCCTCACACTGTGACACACGGGGTCTCTCCACATTGCCACAAAGCAGTTGGCAAGAGGGCCCATGTGAGGACCCATAGGCAGGAGAGGGCCGCTGTGGTTAGGTCCCTCATTTGTTGGCTTGTTGAGCGGTTTAGATATCCCTGGAACACTGTGAGGATGATGCTCACACTAAGGAGGGCAGTTTGACCCCCAGAGAGAGCATACAGAGAGGCGACAGCTCTGTTGAAATCTGAGGAATGGTCCATTTGCTTCACTCAAAATCCCTGGTTTTCCTTCAAAATCTCAATAAATGATTTCAAAATCTCAAAATTTTATCATCGATTTTTAAGGTTTTTATTTAATATTAAGAAGATGAGGTTGTCTTAAACACCTTTGCTTGGTTAGTTTTTATATTGTGGAATGGGGGATATGGGGAAATTGGACCCCACAGAGTCCACAGGCAGCGGGCTATTTGTGGGCCTATTTTGTTTTCTCAGCCTCCAATATTCCCGTCAAAGCCCATTATAGACCATTCATTGAGTACCCATGGCATTACGGAAACTTTTTCACATTTATTTTTGTTTGTTGAGGATGAATCAGAGCTCATCTTGACCTTATCACCAAAATTTCCATTTTTGGAATAATTCAGCCTGGAATCCCCTAATTCTCTGGGCTGCCCTTCACTGTGGCTCTCAATACTTTCAATGAGTGGCGGATCCATCTTGGCAGCTCCTGATTCGCTGAGCTGCCCAATGCTGTCATTTCCTCTTTTAGTGTTATTCAGTATGGCAGCTCATGATTCGCTGAGCTGCCTGATGCTGTGATTCTTGCCGCTTTCATTTTTGGCATAATTCAGCTTGGCAGCCCCTGATTTGCTGGGCTGCTCTTTGCTGTTGCCAATTTCTATGCATAGGTCCTCAAAATTTGGGTTGGCAGCCTCTGATTGGCCTGGTTAACATTTACATTGACCTTTGCCACCTTTGCCTCGAGGTTTTGTCAATTTTGTGGCATCTGATTTGACAGAATGCCATTTTCAAGAATTGTTACCCTCAAGCCCTACATTTTTATATATATTGTGTATGATACTACTAGCTGCGATCCCCACCTTAGGGGGGGTCAGGGCTATGTGGTAGTCAGGCAGTGCCTTGATCATCACACGCACCAATTGACCACTAATTAATCAGTTGCATTGCACTGAGAAAATTTTTGGTCAATTTTATTCCTTTTCCTTTGCAATAAAATTTTGCCTCAATAAATCAATCAATTTTTATTTAGTTGATTTCCTTCTGGCTGCATCCCCGATGGCTTTTCCATGATGGCCTGTCAGTCCATACACCAGATGGGCTCTACCAGCGCTCGTGGTCACTGTGGCCCCCACCGTTGTAGATTGGATTCAGCGAGCTAGATACTTCTGGAAATTTAACCTGGTTGTTATGAACTTTTGACAACAGTATACTGGGATCTTGTGGACTTACGTCCACCATCTTCAAGAAAGGATCCGCCCCCTTGTCTCCCCGGTTGAACCAGCCCCATATACCAGTGAACTCATTGAAACTATTTCTGTGACTCTGCCCCTTGTAGTAAGACCTCCAGGGTCAGGGGCGGGATCAATTTGGTTTGTTCTCAGGATCATATTCACTGTTTTCCTACACCAACAATTTGTCATTTCTCAATGCTTGGCTCCATACAACGTCATTTGTTCAGCAATGCCTCTGGCATTCTGGCTTGTTTTTTGGGTTCTTATGCATCCTGACAGGCAGGCCAGTCTAAAATTCTTCTGCCGTTTCCATGACACTAGGACTCTAGGCATATAATGGATGTTTGAAATATTAGTTCTACATTGGTGTCAACTTCCGACAATTCAATTTCATGATATTGCTCTTAACTACTGAATTCTGACGCCTGAATTTAGCTTTTAGTTACTATTGCAATTCCAATATGACTGACCAATAAGCCCTAAGTCATTATGATGGAGTGGATGGAATCCGCCAAGTTTGATATGGGTTATAGAAATTTGAACACCTCAAATGAGGTGATACTGGGTTTTTGGGAAATCGCCTCAAATTAGGCGATTATGAAATTAACAAATGAAGAATTGATGGAACCAATGAGATATGGTGAATTAAATTACTAAGCCATGGAAGCGGTAGCATCCAAAGTCATTACAATTTAGATGAGATGAGAGGATTACAAAGGGGGGTTGTTAGTAGTTTATAGGAAGTGAAAAACAGCAAGAATCTGCTGTATTAGGTATATCAACTAAAAGAGAGTTGTGGGAGCGAGTGCTTTATTTTCATTTAAAGTTTATTCTGTTGTTTTGAGGACAACAATTATCATATTGTTGGTCCTAATTGCTCAGTGGGTCGAACCCTGTGAAAAATCCATCAGTGTATCTCTTGAATACCACCAATTATATAACATTTACTTTTCCAGGCTGTTTTTTGGTCGAATAAGTGGAGCTTTTTCCTATTTCTTTTTTGTCAAGGTTGGGTGAGCACTGGCAGCCTTGCTTTTTAAGGGATTTGATTCCATTTTAAGGTTGTTGTACTCCTCTTTGAATAAATCTTTATTGGTTTTGCTTTTTATATCTTTGTCCATACTGTCTTCTCAGGAATTTGCAGTTGATAATTGCATTCTGAGTTCCCAATTCTCCTCTAAAGTTTCATTATTTCTGGCCTGCAATCTTGACATCACAGTCCAAAGTTTAGAAAATTCCTCTTTGATCTGGGAATCCTCTTCATCCCTATTTGAAATGACTGGTTTTGCTGAAAGGTCCTCAAAGTTTTTGTTTATATTATCCAGCTCTGCCCAAACATACTCTTCAAAGTCATCAACTTTTACATTTAACTCCAGGTGATTTTTTTAGCACGAAGTGGCATGTATGGTAAGTCATTATGATTGAGACAATAGGTAATAAGAATGGCTTTCTAGTTTTTGACAGCGGTTATTCATGGTTTGTACCCATTTGTGTGATAGCCCATGGTGACCAAGAATTTCTGCGGCTATCTTTGGGACTCCTTCATTCATAAGCTCTTTGAGGGTGTTTAATTTCCCATGAGATTCATTGGCAAGCCTCATATTATCAACAATTGCCATTTGGACTTCAGCAAAACAGGAATTTAGTTTGTCCAGTAGGGCATTTTGGGAAGATTGTTCCTCCCCTTGCACACGGTAGATTTCTGTGATTTCCAGATTTTGTATAACAATGATTCACTGGGTATGCTTAATTGAGGGTTATACAAAGTTATATAGGAATTCGTTGGTTGCTTGACTGTCTGTAAGACTTTTGTCAAGAGATGCCATGGTTGCGTCGCAGTACTTCATATATCTCTCCATCTTGAGCTCTTAATCATTAAGGTAGTAGAACAGGCCAAAGGAGGGATCAATTTGTGAAGTACCAATCCTAAAACCCGCGTATAGGGTTTTCAGAATAGATTTTATGCTTGAAGATGTAAGATCAATCGGGATGGTTGTATTTGCATGAGCTCCCCCCACAGTGATAAGATCCAGGGAGAGGAGGTACCCGCTTCAGAGCCTTGGTAGCTGATATTAAAATAGTCTGAGATTTATTTATCACTAGTTTCCATCTTGTTATCACTTTCTTGTCTGTCCTATTATGCCAGGAGTTGGTTATGGGAATCCATTTTGGAGAGTGTCACCAGTTTTGAGTGAGCACCAGTTATCAAAAACCAAGGATTTCTCTCTCAAAATTTGGTATCATGCATGCTTAATTAGGACGAAGTTCCTCCAGATAATCCTTTATATAGACAGTGGCTTAAGGTATATTCATCATTTGGAAACTCACTAGGCCTTTTAAAATAGCCATAACTCTTCTAGTAAATTTCAGGTGTAATTTTCCCAATGTAATTTTAAACTTCTTCTGAGGTAGGTTTCAATACAAAATGGGGATTTAGCCCTTCCATTTTGTTGACACTTCTCCAAAGAAAGGATTCAGATGAGAAAACCAGGAAATAGATGAGGTAAAATAACTTTTATTAAAAAAATTTTATTTGATGCTCATTCATTAGGCCAGGCGCTGGTATTTATACCTCTAGGGCATCTCCTGGCCACATTTGAGCATAAAGTTTCAGCATATATTTTACCACCTCAGTTTAGCCCTTGAACTGATATGACTGAGACCTTTTCTTAGGTTTATTGGTGGAAAAATACTCTCAAAATCTGGAGGATTTCAGATACAAAAATTGTGATAAAAGCATGAAAAATTGTTCTGGGATCTTCTTGATTTGAGTTTCATCATACTGCTAACAAAATACACCTTCTGTGAATTCTTGCTTTAATTAAAGTAGATGACGTACCCCTAATTGGGACATTGGCAGGCCTCTCTCTTGATAGCACTAGGTACTCCCTTTCAGGTGGTCCATGTGCAAGTGCTATCATGCCAATCATGTAAATTGACATATGAATTTCGCCCTAGGGTGGAAAATTGATTGCATTTTTTGTTTGTCAGATGGTCCATGGGATTTTTAGACATTAACTTCATGTCAGTCTCAAAAGATCTTGTATACAAGTTAGTTGATTGTGTTCCTGATAATTTGGACCAATTGCTGAGACTTGATGCATAGAAAATCAGCCATAATGTGCAAGCTTATTCAGCCCAAGCATTTTGATAAAATACTTGATAAAATTGACATTGAGATATTTGGCCCAAATTATGTAATTTTAATAGGCTTTGAGGCTAGAGTATGGGTGTTAGCTCAAGCGTTGAAAGGATAATCATCCCAATCTGACGGTTGTTGAAGGTTTATTTTCGAGTCAACCACCAGAATCTGACAGATGCTGTGTGAAAAAGTGTTCTCCTATGATATGAAGTGTACCAACCAGGGTGTAAGTTATCCTCTGATCATCTTGAATGACTAGAGAGCCTGACTTCATATGTCCCTTCAAGTCTTCTTGCAGATAAGGAGAGGTTCAGGGTCTAGTGCACAATATGGGGAGGTGATGTATGGTCTATGGCTTGCCAGAAACTAGCGTTGCTTCCCTTCAGAAGGAATTTAGGCAACAAGCTCCCTTTCCATAGTCAAGTGACAGCTAGAAATTGCAGTGGAAAGCTATGCTTTTTCTATCATTGAGTAAGTCCAACTTGTGGTCAGTCTGGTCTCATTTCTCACAGTAAAGAATGAAAGGCATAACTTTGAACTGGCTGGGGTAGCCTTTGATGCCTGGTATGCCAAACAGTGAGTAATATGTCAATTTTGGGGTAGTGTAAGCCATCACACGCATGGTTGGACCCAAATTTATGGTGCTTAGGCTCACACAGCTCCGGTGTGGTGGGAAAGTACCCTGGGTTTCATCCCACAAAGTTGCCTGCACCAGTTGCCCTAATGGGCACACAAAAGTTAAAGAATCTATAAAGAAAGTTTTTTCAGGAATAATGCTAAGCAAAAATTAGCCAATAAAAAAGTATCTAAAAAACTAAGCATTATGCTTAGGGAATGATGCTTAATAAAAAGCAGCCAAACAGTAAGAAGAACCCAAAAAAGGTAGCTTATGCTTAAGAAATAATGCTTAGTAAAAAGTGGCCAATTAAAAAGAAAATAAAAAAGTAAGCCTTATGATTTTTGAATAATGCTTAGTAAAAAGTGGCCAGTCAAAAAAGAATGTAAAAAAGGAAGGCTTAGGCTTAAAGGATGGGTTAAGGAACAGTGCTTAATTAAAAGCACCCAATAAAAATAGAATGCAAAAATAGAAGGCTTAGCTGTTAGATATCCTGATATTAGACAAGATGGGAAGAATATTGACCATTTGACTCCCTCAGATGAATTAAAATCTTGACCCATGAAGGTGGTTAAATCCATTACTCTATACATTACCTGGAGAACTTAGTAGTAAGCAAATTAGTTAATTATATTTAAAATCCAACAAACCAAGTTAAGCCTAAGATACATTGAGATGTTTACTGCCTCATCAAAATGATGGATCATATGAAGCTCAGGTGACAACTACTTGTTGTGACACCCAAGTTGACAAACTAAGATGGACCCAAAAAAGAGTAGGAATCTATATTCTGCCAAATGATAAAACTAAGTGACACATGGTCTCATTCAACTTGGGCATCCTATCTACTTTTTGCCTTAGAAAATTATGATAAAAATTCATTATAACATCTGGTATGGATCATCTGACCAAGAGGCTCCCTTCCAGATTTTTCCATCTATTATTTTTATTAAACCTTTTTCTTTTGTGTTTTATCATTACTTAAAATTATAAATAACCTTAACTATACTATAATAAAGTTATGATGTTATTTCTATATCTCATTTTGGTACTTGACTCAATAAGACTAATTTGCCTTACTTACCATAGGATGAATACTCTAGCTAACAGGACATATGTGGTTATTTGGCACCCTTCTATAAAAAATAGTTGTTGTATGATTTATTTAGCTTCAAATATTGACTATCAGGATTCTTGGGCATAGCACAATCAAGCACAAAAATTGAAGCCCTACAGTCTGGTGCTCACTACAGGGGCTCAGCTGATGCTTAAAAAATAACTGCAACTAATTGATCACACCATGGAAGATAACCCAATTGGTATTGTCACCCACTGGATGAACAACCAAAATAGTGAAGTTGATCAAATGGGAAGTCCACCCCTTGTCACATTTAAAGAATTTTTAAGAGAATCCTATGGAAATTACTGAATCTCATTATCTTACTTAGATCTAAAATGAATGAGTTTAAACATTAATTCATGGAATTATTAACCTAGGAAAAAGAGGCACCCATGAAAGGGCATCCACCGTGGACAGATCTCTCATGAACCTATATGAATACAGTTCTCTCTTAAGAGGTTTATGGATCAAGTGTGATTCTATCTTGCTATATTATGCAATTTGTACACCCTGGCTCTATCATATCATACTTTTACTGGAAGTTCATAATAAACTCCACCATCATATTAGCACCAAGGGGCTCTACAGATGGCTTATGAGCAGGTATGTAATTTAGCATCTCAAAGTATAGGAGACATCCACCGCTTATTTAAAGTGAACCTTCCCTACGTTATTCAGCTCCATAGTTAATTAGGTTTGATTCTGGTATTATCAAGTATGTTGATGAAGTTGTGACTCTTCTTTGAAAAGACATTTCAGAGTCAAACAATAATACCAAGAAATCTCTTGACACCTTTGCTGAAGAGTTCCATTGACAGGATAGTATAGCTCATGGAAAAATTGCAGCACAAGCTTCTACTAGCCATACCAGGAGGGATAGCAAATCTTTATTTTTAAGGCACAGCTAAAGCAAGCTTATGACAAATTGATGAGCTGGAGGCTCATTGAACCTCTGAGACTTTATTGGTGTCACAAAATATCATTTTCTCAAGTAGCTCTGGTTGAATGAGAGCTAGCAAATTATGCAGCTCAAGCATCTACTCTGTCCATTACTGAGTGATTCAACAAGTTGGAGAGCGACTTGAGAGGCTTCCCCAGCTTAGAGAAATTTACAAAATATTTTATTGTCCCAAAGAAGCTTAGAAACGCTGGTTTATTAACATAATAGTTAAAAGCTAAGACTGACAAGCCTTCTTAAAGCACTGAATGCATGTAGATGAAGGAGGACTTGAATTGGTGCAATGGAATCTTGGAGGATGAAAACAAGCTTTTGCAAACATAGCACTCATCTGCTCACCAACAAATTTCATGAACTGGACATCCACATTAAGAACTTGGAGAATGGTAAAGCCATTCTTGAAAGCGGAATTAATATGCTGGACGTTACACCAAGACTTATTTTGGAGGAAATGGAGCAACACCTCAATCCTCACCATGACCAAATACGTCGACTGGAACGCCAAGTTGAACATATTGACATAATAACAGAGATCATTAAATCTGAAGATCCCAGAATACATGTCATTGCTGGATTGGAGACCACTACCTTTAAGCCTACATTCAAGGTCAAATTTACACCAGGTGAAGGGAGTATTGCACCTTTTCTCTACATCTATGAAGCCCTAATGGAAGGTGCAACTGATCATCAGAAGGTTAAGCATTTTTTATCATGTTTAAGCCATATGGCTCAAGAGGTAATGGTTCCTTCATATGGATGGCTTGCATACCTGGAGAGAAGTGAAGGAAGTGCTTATCAAGGAATTTGGGTCAAAGAAGAGCCTGAGTACAAAGAAACATGCCTTCATGAGAATTGCACTGCGCCAAAATGAAACCCTTACCAAATTTGATGGTCTCTTTTATATAGAAGCACAAATGCTGTTAACCTTGAAGATGCTGACTCTAGATGATACTGTAGTCACTAAAATTACTAGCTTACATAATAAACCCAACCTAGCCATGCATGTCACATCTGTTAAAATAAAGCTTTAATTCTGTATTGTACATTAAAGAAACCATACTTGATGTATTTAACATACACAAGTCAGAGACCTCACAAAAAGACTCCAAAAAACATAGAGTTTATATCTGCAAGAAGTAAAGCCTAATAAGGAGGAAAAACCAAGATGCAACTACTGCAAGAAGAACAACCATACTAAAGGTATGTGTTTCAAGAAGAACACTTCCCATGTTGAGCAGGGAAAAGGAAGGTCGGTTTAGGGTCAAAAATCTCTAAAGGCAACCAACCTAAAGTACCTGAAAGTAAAATAGTGCTGATTGCTTACCTCACTTACATTGAAAACAAATCTACTGATTATTATGAAGGGGGTTATGAGGATATAGGTTATTATATTTTAGGTTTACCCACCTAGCTCACTGCTACAGATCATTTTAATTCTGAAAATATCAATCATGCTCAGGTTACTTAAGGCACCTACCTCAGTCAAGTTATAAGGTACCATCAGATAGTTGATAAAGCCATCAATGCTGATCAGTACCTTGCCCTGTTGATTTGACCCATCTCAAGCGTCCACAGTCTGATGAAAATCAAGGAGAAGTATCCTGAGAATGCCCAAAAGCTCAATGCAACATTTTGCCTCAAGGAGATGTTAGCTATTCCACTGAATTTTGGAGGAATCATTACCAAAGTGGAAGTGGTAATTTAAAAGGTCCAATTTATGGATATCTTAGACACAGTATCAGCTATCAACGTTGTGTCATCCCACCTCATCAATAAAATCGATCTTGCTCCAGACCTTTTGTTATAAAAATGGCGTTTTGTTTAGATAAGCCGTAATCAATATTGTGCAGGGTTTGACCCAATGAGCAATAGGACCAGTGATATGAGGATCGTTGCCCTTGTAACACCAGAAATAAACTTTACTAATAATATGGAGCACTTGCCCCCACTATACTTCTTTACTTTATTATATAAAAACTGCTGATCGTTTCTGTTTTTCCCGCTTCTAAACTATTAACAACCTCCCTTCTTGATCATCTCATCTCACTTGTATCATAGCAACTTCGGATGATACCACTTTCATGGCTTAGTAATTCACTTTGTCATATC
>JAKSZP010015541.1:0-11353 GCA_022478985.1 Massospora cicadina | reverse complement strand
TTTATAAAAAAGGAATTTTTATAAATTACTAAGGAAAATTGAGATATAAAAAGACCCATTTTAAGCTGGAAATTGGTGAATCATCAGGAAAGTTCTTCGTTGTTAGATTGTCATGGTATCATTTAGTTAACTAGAATTTGAATAAATTAATATGATTGCACCTTATAAAATAAGTTTTCAGTGCACAGAATATAGATAAAACTAAGGGGATATTAGAGGCATTTGCTATAACATAAGTATTAAATAGAAAGATAGCAAACCTAAGGTTGAGGCTTCACCCATATTGGTGTGAAGCCCATAATCAGGATCTTAAATCTTATTATGATGATGTGGAGAACATGATGGCCTTTATAAACAGTTTCTTATATCCTTAGTTCCCAAGGTAAGTCACTTTTCTTCCTGATCCTCATGGCATGGAAGATTCCAACCCTTTATCCTTTGTGCCATTCTCAAGTTTTTACTTTGTAGTTAACATCAGAATTGATGTATTAACTGAAACTTCATATTCATATATATACAAAAAGGCTTTAACGATCAAAGTTACTCCATCTGAGTAGGTTCCACTTACCCCTGAGGTCTTAAAGGCACCTCAAAAAATGAGGTTATTTTAAGGATTTAAACGTGTGTTAAGACCTATGAATTTGTGTTGTATAACTGTTGGGTTTCACCCTCTTTTTTGTAAAGCCTCTTACTAGGGGGTATAACTCATTAATATACTTATTTATGAATGCTGAGATATGCTCCTCTTTAAATTAAGTTGAGCTATATTGTTGTATTGGGGATGATTCATAACATTTTTTAATAGTAATTGAAACAATTTATTGTTCTAAATCTGTTAGGGTTTGATCCCAATAGTTATTTTGAGTTCTGTGACAACCAGCAACTTAAGCTGAGGATAATCAAACCATAAATTTAGTACTATTTAAAATAAGATTCAATATTATTTTCAGAAATCTAAGTTGTTAAAATCTGGGCGCTTGATGGTAGCTCGCTTCTGGCCCTAGATTTCAACTGCACAGATTTGTGGATCCTTGCATTGATTGTTTGATTGAAATTGATAAACTGGGGCAAAAATAGTATGAAGACTATTATTGTTGATTGCCCAAAAGCCACATTGAGTTAAAAGTCCAACGCTAAACTGGTTCTTCTTTGTATTGAAGATGTTCTTGTACTGGTAGGAAACACTTTACCTATTCCCTTCTCGCAGAGCCAAGTGGAGATTTTGATAAAACCAACTTAACGATATCTGATCCTTGCACTCTTCTCTTAAGAGTAATGTTAAAAAACTACTGTAAAACAACTAAGTTATTATCAAGTTTTTATTTTCTTTTATACGGGTTTAGTGGGGTTTTTATAGTTAAAATCAGCACACAACTTTTCAGCTGCCCGTGGGAATTATTTGTGCTCCTATGCTGGTTTGACCTCAAGTGTTAGGCACCAAATCTCATTGGATACATTGCCTTGAGTTTCTTAGGCAGCACAAACCTTAGGTGTTCAGTGACCAAATTTTTGGTGTTAAGGACTCTAAACCAATTTTTTTGACAATCCTACTCTCTATCTCAGGCATTTAAACGCTTTGGTAGTTTCCAACGACTCCCCATTTGTTCCACTCTGAATGATTTCCTATAATTTGACTATTGAGTGGTGATCCTATATTAAATTGTTGCTTGATTTCGTCAAGGATGATTGCTGATGATAATCACATCAGTTGGTAACCTCTAATATTATTAGGTTAATGACCAACAATAATCCCATCAATTGGCTGCTGTTGCCAATCCTATATAATTATAACTTAATCATTGAATTTATTAATTGGTTAAAAGGTTGTATTATGTAGTCATCTAAAATTCCAACATATCCCCCCTCTTGACCAGATTATCTAATGAAAGATAGAACTCTTAAGGATGGAAGCCGCCTTAGCTTGAGCTCATACTTAGTTTTTCATAACTCTATGTCCTCAGTGGAGTGCAGCTCTGTCTGCACTCAACGCCCATATGCTCTGCTCAGTTTTGATGACTTCTTACCCTTGATTGCTACCCATTGCCGCCTCTTCTCAAGCGCGGTTCCCATGACATCATGCCGCGCCAGTCTCATCTTTGCATCCTTGCTAAAAGATCAAATGGCTCACCTGTACAAACCCCAGGACAGGTCTTGTTGGCGCCTTGCTACCTGTACCAACCCCATAATGGGTTCTTGTGACTTCATGGTCAACCTGTATAAACCCCAGGATGGGTCTCATTGGCACCTTGCCACCTGTACCAACCCCATAGCGGGTTTCAACATCTCATAGATAGGGACTATTCCAGAGAATCTAGTTTCAGCCCGTCCTGATCCTGCCAAACGCTTGGTACTTATGCCTGTCACTATCTTTTCATTCCTCCATGCTCAGTAGGTGAGAATATCACTAGATGCATCACTGCTTGAATTAAAATTGGTTTTAAAAAAATTACTTTTTATACTTTTATGCATCTTTTTATCTTTTAATCTTTTGTATCTTTTTTCCACTATTATTTTTTTCCTTTAATTCCAATACTTTAAGTATTTTATGTGGACTTTATTGACTATGTGACCATCCTCAATATTCTTAATCATATAGGCATCATGTACTGACCTGGCAATAACCTTAAATGGTCCCATTCATAGGGCGTCCAACTTATTTTTCCTCCTGAGCCCATGGGTATCACAATATGCTACCCTATTGCCCACATGGTATTCTTTCAACGAAGGTCAATTCTGGTTGTCCACTTTCTTTGTGTTGATTCTTTTTTCATTGTTGTTTCAAATGCCCGAAATTGTAATCAATCAGGATATTGGCCATCTGGGATAGATATTGTTTGGCACTCATCCCCAAAGATGGCTCTAATGCTGAATACAATATTAGAGGTAATGCAGCTTTCTGCCCATATAAGAGTTCAAACGGCGTTTTCTAAGTCACCAAATGGTGACTAATATCATAAGCAAATGTGACCAAACTCAGATATGCCCCCCAGGCGGAAGTTTTCCCTGCAACCATTTTTCATAATGTTGAGGCTAGATTTGCGTTCACACTTTCCACCATTCCATTCGTTTCTGGAGATAGGGGAAAGATATAACACTGCGGATTCCCAATAATTTGTTTATCCTGGGAATCATATATGAAGTAAAATTGGTTTAATTGTCACTGAGAATAACTTGGGGACATCCGTGCTGATAGATCACTTGGTCAAGTATAAACTTTGCCGTACTCAATGCATCTACTTTATTGAGGGCTTTCGTTTTAACCCATTGGGTTAAATGGTCTATTGTTACAATAATATACTTCACTCCTCCAGTGCTGATACTCAATGGTCCTATAGCGTCTAGGATACCTATGTGCCATGCAAAACCTAGGCTTACTAGCTGGTACCCTACGACATTCTTGTGCGGCTTGTGAAGTTGACATTCCACACAACAGGCTAGGTAATCCATGACATTGTAGTTGATTGATTCCCAGTAATAATACTGATAAATATGATCCACAGTTTCTTTAAGCCAACATGGCCGATGACCTTATGAGTGGCTTGAATGATTTTGCTTATTCCAATGGTTTAGGAAATAAAACCCTTTCTCTTCAAAGTTTTTTTATAATTGATTGTTCTTAAATTCAGTATTTTCCATGGCCTTTCGTAATTCATTCCAAATTTCTTGGGGGTTCATCTCCAATATCTCCTTTGATCATCCACTGAAACAGTGCATCAGCCTGATGATAATTTACATGAACAACCGGCTTTCAAGACAATCTGTCAGCATTCTGATGTACTGCTCCAGCCCTGTGGATAATTTCAAAAATAGTATGCTTGCAGCTTTAAAGCCCATTGGGCCAACCAGCCCTCTGGTTTCTTTAGGTTATGAAGCCAGCGCAGGGATTAGTAGTCCTTTATGACTCTAAAGTACATCCCATGTATGTAGACTTGAAATTGTTCACAGGAATGGATGACTTCCAGACACTCTCGCTCTGTCATGGTATAGTTTCTTTCCGTTGGTGACAGGATTCTGCTCACATAGGCTACTGGATATTCATCATCATTGTCATCTAATTGACTTAGAATGTCTCCAATCGCTGTTAATGAGGCACCCGCTTGAATTATGAATTACTGATTAAAATTTGAATACTTCAACACTGGGCTGCTCATGAGATATTTTTAGAGCTTGTTGGACAACTTCTGTGCCTCTTTGTTCCACACAAATCCCTTTTTGGATCCTTGAGTAGGTGAAATAAAGGCTCAGTGATTCCAGCAAAGTCTTTGATGAATCGACAATAGTATCCAACCATCCCAAAAAGACTTGAATTTCCCAAACACTTTTAGGATTGACATCCGCTCAGTAGCTTCTATTTTCATGGGTTGCAATTGTAATCCATTAGAGTTTATAACAAACCCTAAGTATTCAAGCTCTTTTAGAAAAAATGGCATTTTCTTGGCTTAATTTTTTTAGATTTGCGATTTCCAACCACATGAAAACTTCCTCCAGATGCTCCAAATGATCTGTGAAGGTCCTGCTGAAGGCGTTTATATCGTCTAATTATACTAGCATGCAGGATAGCTTCAGGTCACTAAGTATTGAATCCACAGCACGCTGAAAAGTCGCCGGCTCATTGCATAACACTTGGGACATTCTGGTCATCTGGTATAGTCCTTGTGCAGTAATTATTGCACATTTTTCCTGATCTTCTTTTGGCAAATAGATTTTCCAATAGCCCAAAATCAGGTCCATAGCCAAAAAGTATTTTGTCACCCCCAGGCGATCAAGTGCATCGTCAATTTGAGGCAGTGGATAGGAGTCTTTTTAGTGATCTTATTTAGTTGGCAATAGTCAATCACTACTTGATTTGATCCGTCCTTTTTTTACCAAAAGGCTCAGACTCGCCCATGGGCTCAATGACAGAATGAGTAATCCATGCTCCATTAACTTGCTTATTTCATCACTGACTTCTGCTTCCGCTGCTCTTGACCTATGAACAGGTATCATTCTTATTGGAGGATATTCCCCAGGATCAACTTTGTGAACTATGTACTATGCACATCCTAAGTCATGATCATTCTGAGCAAATATCTCCTGATATTTCAAATAATCAAAGCACATCCTCATGTTGATTCTTAGTCAGATCGGCTAGCTGTTCACAATCCACTAATATGTTAACACTTTTGGTAACTTCCTCTGGAATCCCATTACAGAAAATGATTTAAATTCATTAAAAAGTGTAAAGTTCAGCCATTAGGAGCATATGTAGAAACGCAATGATCTGACTTTTTTCAATTTTCATCAGCTTCTCTCCCAGATTTGCTAATAGTACTCATATCTCTTCATGACCTGGCATTAGAATCCCTGGCGCCACCCACTGTTCGACTCTCAATTTTTCCCATGGATTGATAATTTCCCCATATAGCTGTTCTGGAAGTTCCATAGTCAACCCAGTATTAACTATGATTTGAGCCCCAGGTGGAATAGTGTTTGTTGCGTTTGTCATTAGAGGTATCCCACGATTTCCCATAATTTCCATTGGCATTGCTTTCCATTTTCGTCCAACTAATTTATAATGAATTGGTATAATACCATCACTATAAATTAAGTTGACAAAATTATTCCTCTTTGTCAGTGGAATTTCTCCTTTCCGCTGGTAGACCAAAGGCAATCTCTGCCCCAATATTGTCAGAGTGTTTTCTTTGAAATCACATTTCACCCCATACTTCCTCAAAAACTCCGTCCTGATAAGTATATCATAATTTGGATTGGCCAACACTATGGCGGGAGCTGACACCATCAGCGATCCAAACTGAAGTGGTAGCACACTTTAGGCTCCACATGAGATGGTAATGTCTGGTCCAGCCGTTCCATACTCTTTTTGATGCTTCAAATCCAGAGAGATCTTCATATGTTCTGGTGAAAATTGATGTTGATCAGCGCTCCACTATTAATTATTGCTCATACTCTTATCCTATTGACTAGAATATCAATATAGGTACACTCCGAGTACTGCAATAAAGTATCTACTGAATGGATAGTGGCATTATTCACTGAATCAAGTGTGTGAATTATTTGAGTGGATAAATTAGGGAATGACTCCTTGATTGCTCTGATAGGTAAAGATATGTTCGCCTCATCCAACTTCATTTTGACTAAGTCTTCAGGGCTCTCAGCAGATCTAACTTTCTCCACTAACTGTCATATGTGGGGTCAAACGACCTCATCAACAATTTTGGGGTCAATCCCCTTTGCTTTGACTTGAGTTATCGCATTAACACCCTTGTTAGCCCCTTGAGGGAGCGGATTTGGCAAGTCATTGTCCTCAAATAGGTCAGAGATATCGATTTCCTCATTCATTATATCAGGCAGGACAGGTTTATCAGCAGTACTAGAACGTCCCTAATCTAGACTACTGGTCCTTTCCCGAATCTGAACAAGTTTCTTGGGTCTGAATGAGATTAATCTGATCCTTCAGCTTTTTGTCCTGACACTGGGCAATTACATGGCCAAACTTCCCACATTGGAAACAGCAGATTGATGACTTGTCCTCTCGTTTTTAAACTTCAAGCTACTTTCCATCACAAATTAACTCTCAGATTATTTATATGGTTCAGCGAATTTGATGATATTTTGAGCCCTTGTTTGAATTAATTTAAAAGTGCAATTGGGAGCATCAAATGTGGCTCCAAGCATCTTCAGATGGTCCACTATCTGAAGGTCATTGTTTGATTCACTAGCGCCGCCACCATAATCTGATGCAATTCTCAGTAGGGATGAAGCGCCAACTGCATGGCTATGCGTGCATCAAAGTCATTCAACATATTTGCTCCTACCAAGATCTGAGCTTCTTGGTAAAACTGGTCAGAGAAACTATTCAAGTTCTCATCTTTGCGGATTTGGATACCCATGAACTCTTGTTTACGATTCACCATCTGAGTAGGGCTTCCAAACTTTAACATAATGGCGGTTTTTGCTTCTACGTACAACTAATTGTCCCCATTGAGGTGGGGTAGCACCAGATTCTGGAAGTCAGTGCTAAGACAGTTCATTATGGTCACCACTTCTTGACGGTCCACATAGCCAAAATGGTCATCTCAAATAGGCAGAAAAATGCTAGGGCGTTATTCCAGTGAAAGGTGGGAAATTTCAGCATATTTAGAAATTCCTCAGTTGCTCCGCTCATAGAAGATCCTTGCCCAGCTACTCGAGAAGCCATAGGAGTAACTTTAGGAGTCATTCTGACACGCCAGCAAATGGTTTGGGCATATTTTGGGGCGGAGAGGTCTTCTCAATTGGAGTTTTTCATGCTTTTTCATTGGTCTCATTTGCCTTGAATTGCTCACACTCACATTTGTGTTTTTCCAATTCCTCAATATGCTTTTTCATAAGCCATCTCCTCATGAAACCTCTGGATGTGTTCTTAATCCGCTTCCCTTTCAGTTTTTGGAAGAAATCCTTAACAAGTTCGCCCACTTTCCGCTTCAAAGAGGCAAATTTTCCACGCAGGTCGTTATTCACCGTTCCTAATTATTCAAGCATCTCTTCCGCCTTAATCATATGCTCCCCAAAGGTAATAACATCAGCTTGAGATGCTGGGCTGAAAATTTTGATTGATGGCCTGTAGTTCCGCCCAGTGCTTCCAAAGCTCTTCCTAATAAGACATTTTATAAATTGGCTTATGACAACTCAACTACCCCCTGTAGTGAGCACCATTATTAAAATCTGGGCGTTTGATGGTTGCTCGCTTCTGTCCCTGGATTTCAACTGAACAGATTTGTGGATCCTTGCATTGATTGATTGATTGAAATTGATAAACTGGGGCAATAATAGTATGAAGACTATTATTGTTGATTGCCCAAAAGCCAAGTTGAGTTAAAAGTCCAACGCTAAACTGGTGCTTCTTTTTATTAAAGATGTTCTTGTACTGGTAGGGAACACTTTCCCTATTCCATTCTTGCAGAGCCAAGCGGAAGTTTTGATAAAACCAACTTAACGATATCTGATCCTTGCACTCTTCTCTTAAGAGTAATGTTAAGCAACTACTGTAAAACAACTAAGTTATTATTAAGTTTTTATCTGATTTTATTATGGAATATTTTGGGGAGTTTTATATAGAGGAATAGGCACACAACTTTTCAGCTGTCCGCGGGAATTTTTTATGCTCCTATGCTGGTTTGACCTTAAAGTGTTAGGCACCGAATCTCATCAGGTACCGTTGCCTTGAGTTTCTTAGGCAGCATAATCCTTAGATGTTTAAAGACCAAACAATTGGTGTTAAGGACTCAAAACCAATTGTTTAGCCAATAATGATCCTGCTCTCTACTTCTGGCTTTTAAACGCTTTGGTAGTTTCTGAAAACTCCCCATTCGTTCTGCTCTAAACAATTCCCTATAATTCAACTATCAGTTGCTGCTCCTATATTGAATTATTGCTTGATTTCGTCAAGGATGATTGCTGATGATAATCACATCAGTCAGCGACCTCTAATATCATTTGGGATGATGCCGGACAATTATTTCATCAATCAGCCACTGTTGCCAATCATATACGATTATAACTTAATTTTCAAATTTATTTTTTGGATAAAAGGTTGAAATAAGTGATCATCTGAAATTCCAACACAAGCTGAGCGTTTTACTAATCTGGGTATACTATCACTATCTATCACGTAGATACCTAATTAATTTAGATTTAGCTTATACTACTTTCTGCCTATCCTGAATCCTTGCTCTCTACTAACTTTAAGCATAAAAAAACTACAAAAGGTGTGAGGCATTACTAAATAAATATAGTTTCTCATATACTCTACTAGTCCTATTGTAGGTTTTTCTGCCCTTAGGGCCTACTAACCCATTGGGCGCTTTGGGGCCCTTTTGCAATAATGACTAGGTATAATTTGATCCCCTGCGTCCTGATAAAAATGATGCTTTCTCATAGGTGCACCTTAGCTCTCTGTGTAAACTACAAACCCAGGAAGGAGGAGGAGCGATTACTACCAATGAGCCTCAAAACTCATGATGAATTACCATGGGCTCAAACCCAAAATGACTTACCCTGGATTCTTCTCAGCTTCAAACGCTCAAGATTAGGATTAACTAACCTGAGCCTCTGCACCAGCTGTCAAGAGGGCAAGCTCAGGATGATCTTAGTAGGATCTGATGGAGCAACACCATCTGTTGGGATTTTTGCCCATATACCTAGCCAACTAGATACCAGGGATCACTGGGGATAATTCCCAATGCAAAGTGAATTGGATATTGGTTGCCCTAATTTTGAAAATCTATACTTAGGGGATTTTAGGTTATACACTTGGTTAAATCTGTCGGAAGTTGATCCATTTGAATGCTTAAAATCTCGTCAGGAAGAATTGCCAATGAAATAGAGTCATCTGATAGGTGATTATCCATCAGGTGCACCAATTGGGATTGGCCAGGTCAGCACCTTCCAATTTGAAATTTAAGTTGTAAGTTGTGAGGTGAGTTATGTTTCCTGCAACTAGCAAATCAATCAGTTGGTTTGCGACCTGCTTAATGGATAACAGGTCCCAATACCTAAGCAGGTTGCTTGCCAAATATGGTTGGTTTTCTTGGATCAAGAGGAAAAAATTTAGGGACACTTTTTCTGACTCTTTCCATTTTAGGTCTCAAGGATGTCCAATGATGGAATCCTTGCCAGGATGGGGAAGACCATCGCTGCTGAGATGAGGATGGGTGATATAATGGCAATGGCTGCTGAGTCATCAAGGAAGTGCCAAATGAGGGTTGAGCGCTGAATTCCTTACTTTAACTTCCCTAAAAAATTCACTAATGGAAGATAAAGTAATTACTAAAGTATTATCTTATTATACTTTATCAGCATCCATATTTGAGTTCTATATTTTCCCAAGGAAATTATGCTGTGTGCTCTAATATGGAGAATCTTTAGGATAAAGAGTAAGGATCTGAGCGAGGATCCAGAGATATAGCTGAATCAAATTGGGGATTGATGCCAACTGTGTTTCACAGAGTAACCGTAAACAGGGATCTGAGCATAGATCAAGTTAGGTGGTACCAAGGAAAAAATCCCTATTCAGGACATCATAAGTATTTCAAGAGGAAATACTGGCCAAGAGTTGGACTGAAATCCAATATTTTAATTCAACTACGGATAATAGTCTCCATACTATTATCAATGATTATATCAACTACTATCATACAACGCAGAGAATTGCACAAAACCCGAACCTGTGGAGTTAATATATCATAGGGGTTACTAATAGAAAATAATCAGAAAACCTATAAATTTTAACAATTGGTGCTCACTAAAGAGGTGTATTTGAGTAGGAGATATTAGAACGTGATGTCATATGAACATGTTTCTAATTCCAGCAAAAAGTTACTAAGAAAAGTAACATTGATGAAGGCTAAAGTGAAGTAGATCATGTTCAATTGCGTTCACTCAGCTCAGAAGTGGAGCTCTTAGTGAAGCAAATTGAGGATACTCAAGTTTTGGCAATAGTACTTGCAGCCTAGATATGGAACTGTCTAGTGCTTCAAGAAAACCTGTTCCACCTGAAATCTACCTGAGATGAAGAGGATCAGCAGGACAACTCAGGTTAAAATTGGGTCCTCTTCAAATAGTCTTGAGGAGTGAGGTGTTAGATGAGACACTAGATGAGAAATTGATTGAAATTGAAATGGGAAACAATCAATTAAGAGTATTGAATTACATTACTTATGAAGAGTATGTATCAGACCAGGAAACAATTGATCCAAGAAAAGTGGAGAGAATCATTTGACTCAATAATAAACAATTAATGATCAGAAATTTCTGGAGATATGATCTTCAAGGCCAATAGTGGAGAAAATTTACTGATCAGAATGAGACCAATTGAAAAGTCAAAGGTGGCCAAAGCGGTAGTGGAAAAGTAATCAGCAAACTAGTGAAGCATGGGCTTCTATTTTCATCATCAAGTCCCAGGGTGAGTTTAATTCTTATTGTGAAGAAGAAGGATGTCTCTAATAAGATGGTGATTGATTATGAGAAGCTGAACAAGATTATTAAGAAGGATTTGTACCCCTACTAAGAATCAATTATATTCTAGATTGATTGGGAGAAGCGAAGTATTTCAATGCAATGAATTTATTATCAGGATATTGGCAAATTAAATTTCAATAGAAGACCAAGAAAATGCGCAATTATTACCGTGCATGGGCTATATCAACTGCTGAGGAAGCCCCAGGGTCTGTGAAATGCGCCTGCGACGTTCCAGAGGGCCATGGACGCTATACTAAATGAAAAAGTTGTCATACATCCTGGTGTACTTGGACGATATCAATGTGTTCAGTAAGAAGTTATCTGACCATTTGAACCACTTGGAGGAATTGTTCAA
>JAKSZP010015540.1:0-11401 GCA_022478985.1 Massospora cicadina | reverse complement strand
GGTTACTCATTCCTCCAAGGCTGCAAACTCCCAGTGGTCCACAGAGTTTAAAGCGTTCTGGTTCACTGTGGCAATCTCAGTCCACAACCTACGCATTTCTTCTTTGTATGACATTCTGGATAAATTTTTCTACTCAACTACCCCTGTAGTGAGCACCAACTTGTAAAAATTTTACTCTTTGGAGTTGATTTATTAGAGGTCAACCCTAGTAATCTTTCTGCTGCACAGGTTCAGTTTCCACATGCACCTCGTGTTGTAAGAATATATATAATCTGATAATAGTATGATGACTATTATCTATAGTTAAGTTAGAACTATCTTCAGGCCCAACGCTTTAGCTGGTATTTCCAATAATACTGAATATTGCACTCTTAGGGATTCATTCCCTAAATCCTGTCCACTCAATCTTCATTAAGATCCTCTGATGACAATCCCTTTGGCCTAACATACAGTTGGCAGCAATCCCTTAGCTGTGGTTCCCTTCATCTTTAGATCCCCATTTGGATCTCTACTCTTCTCTGAGAGTCTACCAATTATTGCCTTCTGTAATAATATCCTTAAGATGGAATCTTCACGCTAGATGCTGATAATCTAACTATTACCAAATCTATAGTCAAACTAATAAGGTTCTTTATTAGTTTTTTCTCGACCATAAAGTTGTGTCAATCAGTGAGTATTTTCCAGTGTAATACTTGAGTGTATATGAGTATTTTACTACTTTTTATTATAGTAAATTCTAGGGAATTTATAGGGGATTTGGCTGTCTAACCCTCAGTTGACACCTCTTTTGATGAAACAGCAGCCGTTGCTGTTAAATCACCCTTCCTCATCTCAGCAGCAATGGTCTTCCCTATCATGACTAGGATTCTGATGTTAGATATCCTTGAGATCTCAAACAAAAGAGTCAGAAATATATCCTTAACATTTTCCTCTTGATCTAAGCAAATCATCTATAATTGGCTAGCAACCAATCGATTTGCTAGTTGCAGGTGGCATCACTCACCTCGCAACTCATTAAATATTCCCAATCAGTCAGTGATGAAACCTGACCAATCCCAATTGGTACACCTGATAGTTAATTATTATCAGATAACCTTATTTTGTTGGCCACTCCACCCTATGAGATATTAGGTATTCATCTGGATTGATCCCTGACGGATACAACCAGATAAATATCCTAAAATCCCCCAAACGTAGTTCCTCCAAAATTCAGGTCAACTGATTTCCAATTCACTTTGCCTTAGAATTTTTCCCCTAGCAATACCAGGTAATCTAGCAGGCTGGGAATATGGGCAAAAATCCCAACAGCAAATAACAGCTATAAGTTTTTTTTAAAATATTCTGCATTGCAATCTGATGGTGGTATACCAGTAGCCCTTTGGATTTATCAATAAATTTGTCAATGTTATCAAAATCTCTGAGCTTTAGGTCCATCATTTGAGAAGCAATATCAATACTTGGGTGGTCAAATTGTTTAGTTGCTGCTTCAATAAACAGGTACCAGCTGATGAAAAGTTATATATTAACAAACCAATCTGCTACTCCCCATCTAAAAACTGACTGATTTGTTTCAGGCTTGCCATATCATCTAGACTGGTATCTTCAGTTGGTTCTCATACTTTATAAGCCAACGCTGACTTTTCTGACTCAAAAGGCTTTAGTTCTTAACCTAGGAGGTGAGCTAACAAGGGATCAATTGGCACGTGTAGGGGTTTTTGCTGGGAGAGTTTCTATGGTTCATTATCAATTTCAATTTTTGCTTGATGTCCTAAGTATCTGAATATGTTTTGGCATGATCACCAATTGTAGTAGGTCCTGTTATTTTACTACATCCTCAGTTAGGGTCCAAGGGAAAAGAGGCAGAAAGAAATTAGATATTATATTTTTAAGTGCTATTAGATTGGGTTTAGGTTGACCATTTTATAGATGGAGATTGGGTTGACGTTCTTGCTTTGTAAAGTGGACTGGGTTCTGGGTGTATTCAGGAATGGTTAGTTCTTTTACAAGGGATAGGATATTATCTTCTTGCTCCTTAGGAAGAAGTGCAGTCTCTGATAGTTTCCATCACACTTTAAAAAGGCCTTGAGTCCATCATTCCCTGGTTGTGTACTCTTAAATGAAATCAAAATGCCGTAAAAAAGGAGTTAGAATATCCAAACCAACCCACAGATTATAAATTTATGCAATCTGTCACCCACCCAAATTAGAATGATGCTGCCTAAACTTACTGAAGTTTGGTTTAATAATTGAGGTAAGGGCGAAAGTAACTTATACAAACCTCTATTCAGAAAAGCTTGCGCAGACATAGAGCCGGTATGCCAGGATGGCGTCCCTTGGTGAGATATCGGGGTAACCATCTTTCATTAAAGGTGAAGCGTTATCGTTTGCGATGGGATTATCTATAGAATTAAAAACATCGTCACTGCTGGAAGAAGTTGGCGGAGTAAACGTAAGGGTGTGTAATACGGTAAGCCCTTGGCTGGTTAGTTCCCTTTCAAAAGTATTGGTGTCATGAAGGTGGGTGGATCGAATAGGAATCAAAACGTACGCCTTAGAAACATCGTTGTCGGTTCGAGCGTTATGGACACCCTTTTCAGAGGGAGCCAGGAAAGCTTTTATCACCCGCGGAACTGAAGATGCGTGGCGGAGTTGGTAGAGCACATCTGCCGCGTAAATAATTTTAAACGTCCCCATAAAGGGGTTCCAGAAATCAAGCTGAGGGTCCGATCCCCAGCTAATAAAATCCCTTTCAAACCAATCCCAGTCCAGTTTATGAACCGCGACGTTGGGTGGCGAACCGTTCAACGCCAAGGTCTTTGCAACGTTCGTAAGCACGTTTTCGTGATAGTCAGTCAAATAATGTTCCGAGCCCGGGTTCCACAGAGCGCTGGCTACCCCAACCAGCCCAGTTCCACACCCCAGCTCCAGCGTTGGCCTTCCAACCCTCGGCTCCGTTTTGGAAATATAACTAGGCGGGTTCAAACTAGTTGGGCGATAACTTACCTGGCAAGCAAAATCCCCGCCGGCCAGGTCTGCCAACCAAGGTCGGAATCCGCGTAGCTCGGTTCCCTTATTTTAAACCTACACCCTCGGATTTCAAACGTCACGACTCTTTCACGGGAGGCTTAAAGGATTGATCCCCAAATAAAATTGGACTGTACCTGCACGGCCCGAAAACAAGGCCACCAGCCCCGACAGTTGGTCCAGGAGGCTAACCATGCCATAACTTTCAATAGCTTGAGGATTCCGATCATTCCCCTCATCAGCTTGCAAGACCAAAAGGTGATCGCGTTCACCAGCCAGTTCAGCCAAGCTTTCCGGGAACTGCCGTGCAAAACTCCGTACTCAGAATCTACAAACCCGTACCCGTTACCCCTCAGCTCCACCAGGAGCCGATCAACCACTGAGGTCACATCAGAAAGCTTCCTGTGCGAGTGGAGTTCAAGGACAAACTTCTCTTCGGTTGCGGGAGCACTCGGAAACCCCGTGGCGCTTTCTGTTAACGCCATGGCTTTTAAAACCTTGGTATTCTTGTTGAGTGGAGAGGAGTTGGCACTAAAGAGGCAAAAGGGTTAAATCAAAAGGCGCATAACTAATCATCTGGTCTAGGCTGCAGCTTATAATTTAAACTAATCAAATAAAGGCTTATTGGTTCTGACGCAAACATGGCAAGTACCGTAGGTTCAATGATTAAAGCAGCAAGTAAGTTATAAGCGCTACGAAGGGATGCGGTTAATGCACTTAATAATAAAGTAGTGCCTTTTAAATGCAAGCTCCCATACAGACTAACCGGCAATTTGGTAAAGAAAAGCAAAAACAATAAAAGGATTAAAATAATATCAAAAGATAAGGAGGATTTTATTAAAATAAGAGTAAGCAGTTCAAAAGAGATTCAATAAGGAAGGCAGCATGAAGGTTTAATTATCTTAAATCATTTTAGAAGCCATCTGTAAATATTCTTGTGTGGAACCTAATACCTTATTCAAGTGATATAAAAATGTAACTAGTTGTAACTTGTGAGTAATATACAATCAATTTACATATCTTAGCCAATTAAAACGTATCCCTAGTGGCGCTAAAAACTTTCAACGGCTTTAAAAGCTAAAGCCAGCTGAAGCGAAGCGCCGATTTAAACCTTTCATACTTTGCATGAAAACATCCAATACTTAATGGAATTTTTCACGGTGCTTTTAGTTCTAGATGGCCCCAGCTTATTCTGCTTAATCAACCTCAAGTACAGCTTTTCAAAATTGCTAAATAGTTTCCTTAAATAAACTATTTTCAGTCATCAGAGGTCAAAAAGTATATCTTTAAAAAGCTTCGTTTTTACAGATCATTCGTTTCCGAGTTCCAACCCCATTACTTTGATCGTTTACTTTAAAAAATGGGAAACTCTTCAACGAAGGGCCAAGGGCAATACCCATCTATAACCACCCTTCAGAGAGAGTTGTTTGAAGAGAGGTGGCGGTCCACCCTCGCAAAAAGCCTAGCGGGGGTGAAGTGGTCCACGTAATTTATTTTTGACTATTGGCTTCAAATGGGCCAGATAACCAATATTGGGAAACTTACTGATCCTTATGTTTAGCCAATTTTCACGGAACTACCGCTTACTTTGGGGGCGGCCCTAACCCAAATCTTGTACGCGAGGGTTTCGGGACGTGGGCAAAGCGGGTTGAAGGCGGAACTTTTAAATTTGCTGAACAGCGCTGTCACGTTCGATTTGGCGGATTTGGTTATAGCGCTGCACTCGGAGGCCGGGCTAAGCCTCACGGAACTCGCGGGACAAGTTTCAAAGCTTTTCCTTTCCATGTGGGGGGAGCCGCTCTCACAAAGCGAGCAAGGTACTGCGGCGTTCCGTGATCTCCTACTTCTATCGCATTGGCGGCCGGGTCAGCTCGAAGTTGAGGATCAGTATATTATCGAATGGTTAAATTGCTGCAAACAAAATAATATAGACGCGAAAAGATTGGAGGGTTGGATAAGCACCAACCACCAGTTTCAGAACGTTTTCAGTGTAGTTATTAAGCGCGCGCTCCTTGGGCCGAGCGCAATCGATGATGCTGACTTTTCGGCCCCTTTAGTGGTTGGCGGAACTTTGAATGCGGCTCTATGTTGGCTCGTCATGAAAAATGTACCGGTGGATTGTCATCCCACGTGGAACCTTAGGTATGCGTCAAAGGTCCACGGCGCTAGCTGGAATGCTTTTCGGCGGGCCGTTACTAAGGCGGGACCAAGCATCATCGTTATTAGGGGAGAGGGTGAAATCCGGGATCCCCCATACGTTTGGCGCCTTCAGCTACGTCGACTGGGCCACTTGCCCAAAGTTTTTTGGGGACGGGAAGTCGTTCCTCTTTACGACTTATCCCCAACTGAAGGCGTACCACCCGACGGGATACAACTCCAACTTTCAATATTTCAACCATGGGGTTCAAACCCTCCCCAACGGTAATGATTTTAAATAGGTTAGACCTTTAACCTCCACGTCAGGTTTGGGGTTGGGCGGCCAGCTAGAGTATTTTGGCCTATGGATCGACCATAGCTTCGAATGGGGTTGCTCGAATGCAAACCCGAAATGTTCAACTTATGCCTCTCCTTGCCTCTCCCAAAATGAACGGTTCTATATTGACCAAGTTGAAGGTAATTACTGCATAGTATGCCTTTAATCCGTAGTTTGGTCTTTGAAACCCCCCGAGGAGGAGGATTCCGAACTTAAGGCGTCCATTCTGGACTGTGATCCCGAGGCGGCTGCTCTCCTAGAAATGGCCAACCGGCCCATGTATTCTCAGGGGCTTAGAGAACCAATATCTGATGACGAATCTTGAACCATTTTATCTCAATCAAATTTTTTAGCCTTCTTAAGCCCTCGTATACTTGATAAATTTTAGCTGCGTGACCCCCTGACCGCATATCAACGTTATGTTTGAAGCTCTCATTCAATGTTTGGATCGCATCATGTTTTCTCCGCTTCAACAAAATTTGCTTGCTATTATCTTGTCATGAGGATTATTTTTTTGTTAATGCATTTAAGTTTATATGATACTTTATAGCTGAGACTGTTTGAACACTGCTCTCTCAACCATAGATAGCTCCTTTAGACCCAAGCTGAGACGTGGATTTCATGGTCGTTAGCGTGTCAATTACCACTCTGAGGGTGAGTTTGAATCCGGCCTTTTGTATATATAAGGTGTAAGCTGCGGCCTCTTATTACGGAGAAGTAAGTTTGGCTACCCAAGTCCTTACAGGTTGAAGAGAACCTAAGTAAAGTCCCGAGCAATATAAGCAACTATATTGCCTTTGTTTTCTCCCTACAGGGTTTGACCTAATCACTTTCAATTTCTTCCTTCTAGTGGCGACCATCCCCTGGGCAGCGTACCTTGAATGAATAAAGCCAAGCGATTCAACTTTTGTCATACCGCAGCTAACGATACCGGGCACCTTAATTTCCTGGTTTGATGCTCTAACGGCCTTCATTTAACGGCAAGCTGTTTAAGTTTAACGCGTGCGGCACCTTGTTAATTTGAATCCCGGCCATTTGTAAATACAAATGGGTTTATTGACATTGATGGTGCGGATATGGCCAATCAGGGTTTTTAAAGCTTAAGTTTTTAGGCGAGCCAGCTTTAGGGTAAATACCCTATCAAGTTGTTGAACAAAAAGGGGTAAGTTATTAGAGGGGGGATAAAATTTTAGTAAAACTTCCACCAAAACAATTTTTATATAGGGTTACCTATAAAATTTATTCGAGGTACGCTGACCTGGGGCCGGACATTACTGAAAGGGAAGCATCAAACCTAACCAAAACAAAAAAACCTGAACTGATTGCCCTAAACGAGCGGTGAGACACAAACAAAAAAACAACCAACCAGGTGGCACAGCGGCGAACCGCTTATCCCACCATGGTGGAAGGGGAAGGGGGATCAGGGGGCTCATCCATTGTATCCGTATTGTACAAAGCGCAGGCCAAGCCAGAGAGCAAGGGCATGGGTTTATCAGCAATATGGGGGCAAGGTTGCAGAGGATCAGTTGTTCAGAAATCATCATCATAAATTGTGCTCAGGTAAGTGGACAAGCACTTTTCCACTTGAATGTGGATGGCATCAAGTTGGGAAACTAAAGCATTGTTAGCTCGGGTTATTTTTATTTTGAATTGTGAAGCCACAACCACTTTCTGAATGGCATCTGCAGCATGTTTATGTAGCTGGAGAATGGTATTTTTGCTCTTGGGGGCAGGTCTGGGCAAGGATGGGAGGAGGGAGACCTTTGGACAGTTTCATCGCTGTTTAGGATATAACTTTGTGGATGAAACTTTTATCAGGTTGGGCAGCAGCTGCCACAGCGAAATGGTGTTGGGTGCATAACAAAGCACCATTTGGGTGTGGGACATAAAAGTGCCAAGGGATCTCAATGAGGATCATGTAGGGATAAATTCCCTAACGTCAACTTTGGAGTCTTCAATCACATTACCTGATTTGTCAGTTTCATTCAATGAGGACTATGGGTTCAAGACAAAAGTCTAATTTTTTCTCTATAGGGCTGGTGATTGGGTTGGGGCTCAGGAGCAAATTGTTGTCCAAGCTGAATCCTGATTGGTGGGAGCTGTAACGGTCAAGGCATTGCCTGACTGCCACATTGCCTTAATCTTCCCTAGTGTGATGATCGAGGCCAAGGGTGAAGAGCACAATCACAACAAATTTTGAAAATGGCAATCTAACAAATCAGATGCCTTGAAATTAAATTTAAAAAATATCACAAGGTTGACAAGGAAGGAAATCCTCATAAATGGCACTCTGGCAACTGGATGCTGCCAAATATAATGTTACCAAATATGGCGATGAGGGATTAAACCCTCAAGAACAAAGCTCTGGCCAGCCAGATATAGCTGAGTCTGATGTCCCCAAATGTCAATGATGATGAAAATCTTTGTAAATGGTGCTCTGGCCAACCAGATGCTGCCACTTTAGTTAAGACTGGACAAGCCTCTCAGAAATAGCTATCAGGTGAATCAGAGGCTACCAAAACCTTTTAGTTGACTTAAAATTTAGAGAGAAGGACATTGGCAAAGGTTTGGGCTTCAAGAGTAATTCAAAGCAAAATAATAAATATGGAAAAGTTTCTGCAACTGCAAAGGTACCTGATCCTAGTTATGGAACTGGTATCAATAAGAAAATTGAGGGTCTAGATCCTTGGGTTATGCCTGTCATTGAGAAGTTGCCCACAGACTCTGTGGAGAACAAGACCCACTCACCCCTAAGCTTAGTATAAATTTGAACTGACAAAGTTGTGTAAGCAGTTTTGTCTTCTATAATAAAAGATAAACCTTATTAAATCCCAAAAAAATATTAAATCAGAAAATCATCTTTGTTAAGTCTATAAGGGAAACTGCACATGAATCACAGCTCAGACTTTGACAAGGCCATTGAGTCTTTATATGCACTTTCTGGAGGACAGACCTGTAAGTCCCAGTGAATATCCTCTGGGTGTCAATCAGGCCACCTTTCCATTCCTGATCAAGAAGGTACCAAAGAGGATGCCCATACCCTCATTACTCAGGGCGATCTCACTCACATGGTAGACGAGCACTGGATAATAGCCCTTCCACTCTGGATCCCACTTCCAGTACCCACACTCTCCTTAGCAGAACTGTTATGAGGAATCAGTAAGATCTGCACTGAGATTGCTGAAATGGAATTGATCACAACTAATTTGAGTGGCAATCAGCTTGATACTCAGATTTCAAATGGTCAAAAAGGTATGAAGACTGAGCTATCAGCTGGAATGCCTGATGGTTGCAATTCAGTTTATATGATAATCAAAAAAATCTCCCCTCCCAAATCTGTCAGGCATCACCCCCAATGGGCAGATTCCTGCCAGCAAATTGGGCATTGCGCCTGACACAATGCCACTAACCACAACTCAGCCCTCCACCAAATTTTGTGATGTCAGTCCCCAGAGAACTAACCCACCTATTCCTGAATAGTTCACTGCTTAGGTCAAATCAACTGCAACTCAGTCCGCCACCAAATTTTGTGATGTCAGTCCCCAGGGAACTAACCCACCCATTTCTGAATAGTTCACCACTTAGGTCAAATTGACTGCAACTCGGCCCGCCACCAAATTTTGTGATGTCAGTTCCCAGGGAACTAACCCACCCATTTTCTGAATAATTTGCCACTTAGGTCAAACTTGCAGAGCCTGATCCTGGCTTGTTTTCCCTCAAAATTGACAACTATTTAATCTGGTGCATCACACTGAGAAAATGTTGGTTGATCCTCCTTATTTAAATTTTCCAATAAAAACAACTTCCCCCAAAATCCTGTTTTTATCTGTTGAGAATTAAGCTCCCTTCCAGTTCCATATCTGTCATACCAGCAGCAGTGCCTCTGGCATTCTGGCTTGCTTTTTGGGTGCTTACACATCCTGACTGGCAGGCCAGTCTAATTCTTACTTGCTGTTCACCTGACATAATCAACCAACCATCAATCTCTACCATTTTCACCTTTCTTGTAGATATTGGCATAGCAATAGTCCCTTCTTTCCAACTGTATCAGATCATAAAGAAGATTATCCCTGACCACATTAGTCTCATCCCACTCAAAACTCCAAACCCATACCCCATAGGTGCCTCAGCTATCTTTCCCATGTCAGTAGGGTCTGATATCTCAACTTGCAATGAGTTTGTTCCCCAAAGCCCAGTAGTTTCCCAGCTGTTGCCCTTCAAAGGTGCAATTCCCATGGAACTGGAACTGATCATTGTCAAAAATGGGGAAGAGGCTGAGGAAGAGGTTATCCTGGCATCCCAGAAATCATGATGTTCTGTCCAATATCTCGTGACTTGGAAAGGATATCTGGCCTACAAGAATAGTTGGGGCAAGGCGCGCAATTGTGCAAATTGCATGAACCTGGTTAAAGCGCTCCACATATCCCACCCTGAGATTCTCCATTTCCCCAAAAAACCTGCATCAGTAATGGCAATAAAGTCACCCAAGGCGCACAAAAAGGTAGCTCTTATACAGTTTCCCAGTGATAAGGCTCTTCTCTTGGAAAAAAGAAAGGGTAATGTAAGTCCCAGTGAACATCCTCTGGCATAAATTGGGCCATCTTTACATTCCTGAGCAAGAAGGTACTGAAGAGGATGGCCATACCCCTCGTTACTCAGGGCAATCTCGCTCACATGGTGTTGGAATTTTTGACCATATTCCCAGCCTGCTAGATTACCTGGTATTGCTAGGGGAAAAATTCCCTAAGGTGAAGTGAATTGGAAATCAGTTGACCCAAATTTTGGAGGAACTACGTTTGGGGGATTTTAGGATATTTATCTGCTCATATCCATTGGGGATCAATCTGGATAAATACCTAATATCTCATTGGGCGGAGTGGCTGACAAAATAAGGGCATCTGATAGTAATTAACTATCAGGTGTACCAATTGAGATTGGTTGGGTTTCATCACCAACTGATTGGGAATGTTTAATGGGTTGCGAGGTGAGTGATGCCACCTGCAACTAGCGAATCAATTGGTTGCTAGCCAATTATGGATGATTTGCTTGGATTGAGAGGAAAACGTTAATGATACGTTTTGACTCTCTCTGTTTGAGGTCTCAAGGATGTCTAACATTGGAATCCTAGTCAGGATGGGGAAGACCATCGCTGCTGAGATGTGGAAGGGCGATTAATGGCAACGGCTGCCATTTCATTGAAGAGGTATCAACTGAGGGTTAGACAGCCAAATCCCCTATAAATTCCCTAGAATTCACTATAATAAAAAGTAGTAAAACACTCAAACACACTTGAAAACACTCAAGTACACTCAAGTAGAAAACAGTAATACACTGAAAAATACTCACTGATTAACATAATTTTATGGTTGGGAAAGAACTAATAAAGAACCTTATTAGTTTGACTGTAGATTTGGTAATAGTTAGACTATCAGCATCTATCGTGAAGATTCCATCTCAAGGATATTATTGTAGAAGGCAATAATTGGTAGACTCTCATTGAAGAGTAGAGATCCAAGCGGGGATCTAGAGATGAAGGGAACCAAAGCTAAGGGATTGCTGCCAACTGTATGTTGGGCCAAAGGGACTGTCATCAGAGGATCTTAATGAAGATTGAGTGGACAGGATTTAGGGAATGAATCCCTAAGAGTGCAATATTCAGTATTACCTGAAATACCAGCCAAAGCGTTGGGCCTAAAGATAGTAATAACTTACCTATGGAAAATAGTCATCATACTATTATCAGATTAAATATATTCTTACAACATGAGGTGCATGAGGAAACTGAACCTGTGCAGTAGAAAGATTACTAGGGTTAACCTCTAATAAATCAACTCCTAAGAGTAAAATTTTTACAAGTTGGTGCTCACTACAGGGGTAGTTGAGTAGAAGAATTTATCCAGAATG
>JAKSZP010015539.1:0-11430 GCA_022478985.1 Massospora cicadina | reverse complement strand
GCCAACATCAAGATTAAGCCCTAAATGTCACTTTTATAAAGACCAGCGGGAATATCGGGGTTTGTGGCAGAACAAAGGGGCTATAACCTCAACCAAAAGGTAAGATATTTAGAAATGACTTGCTGACTGATAAGTTGGACATACTGGAACGGAGGGGGCCCCAAGGACCAGACCACCACCAGCTGTGAACCCAAACCCTGGAAGGGATCACACCCATGAGGGAAAGGAAATAACCATCCCAAAACCCCCAAGACTCCTATTCAGGCGGGTGGCCCACTGGGCACACCAGGCTGAGGGGGCACCAGCCTCGTCACCTTGAGGTACTCTGGTAACCGCCATCCTAAAGGGAGGGGGCCGGGGTGGACATAAAGCCTGCTGGCCTCTGGTCACCTGCGCTGGGGTTTTTTGGAAAGCCCCCACCCAAACACTGGGCTGGGGTATTCTGCTCCACCAGGGCATCGCCCCCCCAAAAGGATCTCAGGACCCCCCCTTCCTCACTTTTCCCCCCATCGCATTTAATCAACCTCCCTAAATAAACAAAACATTTGAATTATATTAAATTATAAAGGTCTAGCGAATATCACCCTTTTTATTGGGGTGAATCAAGGGTTTCAGACTAGAATTCAAAAGTGAGGTCCAGGTAGCAACCTTGATTAAAATAATACTTAAAAATGCTAAATGTTTTTCAGTCATGAGGCGCATAAAAGCCTTCAGAATTAGTGGCATCCTGGAACTCATCAGAAAATTTGGGGAAAACCCTCCAAAAATGGACAACCTTTATATAAATATTTAAAAAATTTTTCCCGCTTTTAAACCCCAATTAGAAAACCACATTGGAATAAAGAATTGCACCATCAACATACCCAAATCTTGAAATTCAACCTTATGAGATCCATGTATGATCATTGCCCATTACACATACAAGTATTTTTGGGGATGGTGGGTACTACCAACGCTTCATCCTTAATTTAAGTTGTATTGAGGGGCTGTTATTTGAGCTAATAAAGAAGGATACTGTGTTCTAATGATGGGAAAGCCATCAACACCCCTTTTATACACTGCAGATAGTGTTAATTAATGCTCTGGTGCTATGCTACCCAAATTTTATTAAGGATTTTATTGTGCATATGGATGCGTCCCTTTCTGCAGTTGGTTGTTCTTTCCCAACTAGATGATGAAGGGGGGGAACCTTTTCATACTGCAGTTATAGCTTGAAATGTCATGAACGCAATTACACCTTGACCAAGTAGGAGGTTAGTGGTAATCTATGCATATAAGAAATTCAGGGTATATTTGCATGGGGGAAATTCAAAGTTTTAAAGGATCATGCATCATTATGATGGCTGCAGAATCTTAGGGGCCTTAGGGGGTCTAGCCCAATGGGCTCTTTAGCTGCAGGCTTACAACTTTTAAATCCTCCACCAACATGGAGCAAAACTCCAAAATGCAGATTACCTATTGAGATCACCAAATTTCTGTTACGGTATCTCGAAATGTAATGTATGACAAGATGCTCAGCAGAAGATCTGACGAAAACCAAGGTGCAAGTAATAAAGGCATTAAATTAGATGGGGCCCAATCCCTTCCAGAAGAATGGAAAAAGTACAAATGGATAGAACTCTACTGTGAACCTCCTATAACCCTCAGAATGGCCTAGTATTATTATAACCCACATAAGGCATTCAGACATGGTGGCATGCACAAGATGTTAGAATTTTTTGGCCTCAGTTTTTTTGGGAAAGCATGAACTTTGACATGTTTAAAAACAATTTACTTTGCCTCAGTGCCAAGGGGAAAAAGCCATTCTGACAGAAGAACTCATCCCAGTTAGTGAAGCCACATTTTGCTTGGCATAATGTTCCAAATTTCGTTATCCCCCTGATAACAGGAACTAACTGGTCCAAATACATTCTGGTGATGATTGACCATTTGACCAGGTGGGGTGCTGGAAATATGGTATTTGGGGGCGGTCACAAAAGGCCAAGTTAAAATGGAATGCTTAATCCATTGACATGGCTTCCCTCAGCTTGTCCTTACCAATAAAGGAACTAAACCACCTCGCACATACTTTCAAAGTTGAATGAGTTGATGGGTATCTGTGGGGTTCTGATTTTCATACCACCTGAGTATAACAGAATGGTTGAGCAAGAAGGGACCTTTTATCACATACTATAGAAATTGGTAATGAATTGATCTTCCAATTGGAGTTCCCCCCTTTCCCCCGACGTTTTTGCATACAAATTAGCTATCATTCTCCCAAGGGAAAGAGCCCCTTTTTAAGTTACATATGACGACACCCTGATATTCCAGCACTGCTCTATGCTTGCATAGAAGATACTGCAGAATGGATCCCCAAGTTACTTGACTAATCTAGAATACACGTTAATCAATTTGTAAACTGAATCAACCCTTCAGTCTGGCTAAAAAGATAAGGAATCAGGCCATAATTGGGAATGGTGTAGCAGGCTATCTCAGTTCAAAGATAGGGGGCTATTCCATGACCAGAACAGGTTTTAGAAGAAAATTTGGGTTAGCATCTGGATTGATCTGTTTGAAATTATTAAGAAACAGATTTGATGCCTATCTATTAAGGGCCCCTTTGTGAAGTCAGATTTAACTGAATGCATGCAAAGTCCCTATAGGCGTATAAATAATAAGAGACTTATTGTTTAGTAAAGGGGGGGTAATTCCAAGATTTTGTTTGACTGGATGATGCCCTAGATAGCCAAAGTGGATTGGCTAAATCTGCCAACCATGATTTACAGTGAAAAAAATATTTGAGCACCTTGGGATGAGGCAATATTGGGTCAGGAAGGATGTTTATTGAATTGCTTCCAAATAAGGCAATAAGGTGATGTTGACATATGATGAATATTTAGCAGATCGCCTCAAACTAAGGCAATAGAAAATTTTTAAAAATACTATACTCTGCCAGAGCCAATGAGAATATGGTAGAACTGAATAGTCTAAGCCAAAAGTGTATTGACTGAAGTTGCTGATATATAAGTGATATGAGACAATTGAAAAAGGAGGATTGTTAAAAGGAAGTAAAGAGCAGAGTAGAAAGAATATGCTAATATATATAATAAAAGCAAGTGTGTATGTGTGTGTGAAATTCCCAGGCCAAAACTTCAGCATGTAGAGCTCTGAAAATTTGGCTATAGGTGGATGGGAGGGGGTCCGTGTGCACCTAAAAGCCAGATTTTTTTTCATAGTAAAAGTCTTAAACGTAAGAAGTAAAATTTTATATGTATTAATGGAAATTGATATATTGTTATAGCCAAGAAGTTTGATATTCAATTGATTTGATAGTTTAAATGGTTTTGGCGAGTGTTGGTGCTTTTGGGTTGACTAATAAGACTAACGGTTTTAATAAAGCAGTTAGTGATTGGCTAATTTGATAAGTTAATTGTTTTTGGTAAGTGGTTGGTGATTGGTTGATTTGGTATATAATGGTTTTAGCTAAGTTATTTAGTGGTTTAGTTAATTCAATAGGTTTAATTGGGTATGGCTGAGTGAATGTAATTTTATAATGATTCAATATAATTTGATTTTTTATTATTATTGATAACCATCTACTAATATAAAGAATTGATTGGGATCATCAGGTAAACTTTAAGCCCACAGAAAAATCTGTGTTAAGCTGGGTATCAACAAAAATTAGCCTAAACTTTTCTTTACAAAACTATCATTCTGTATATATTTATACTGGATGCATTATTTTAGCAAATAACCAAAAATCACCAAACTTGGCACAAGTATTCTATAAAGTTTGGGAACAGAATGCTAATATGTAATTTTGGCTTAGTGGTTGGAGGTAAGAATATTTGCTAGAATTTAATGGTTTCTGAACTTTTGATGACTATCTACCAATATAAAATCTAAAATAATTTAAAATAATCCAGTAAGTTATAAAAACCATAGTGAAGCACTGGTAATAGATGCTAATATAAATAAAGTAAAGTGGTTGGAGTAGATTGCTTCATATGTTATTGAATTATTTAAAGTTTTTCAAGGACTGACAATCCTCACATCGTCCATTCATTGTTCAGTGGGTTTGGCCCAGTGCAACCCTTACAGCGTATCCCAATGATATTCCAAAAATTTATAAAATTCTCTATCTGTGCTAAATTTGGCAATAATTTTAAAGCCATTTGAATCAATACTCCTTGATTGGACCAGTTGTTCCTCTTTGAGTTGGATCTTCTCCCAGAGTTTCTCTTATAAATCAGGTTGCTTCATAAACCAACAATATTGTTAACCAAACTGAAAATTAGGAATGATGAACATGTCAAACTTCCTTTTGAAAAAATTTAGGGGAAGATGGCTGAAGTCCTTGACATTTCTTTCAACCCTCATGACCTTAATTGCATTCTAAATTGAGATATTGCATCATATTCACTCCATTTCACATGACAAGTCATTCACATATGGGCTGCTAAACTCCCTGCATCACCAAATTTTTCATCTCTCCTTCCATCTCTGCTTTCAGAAGGCATGTAGTTGCACCACTATGCAGTTTGTTTCCTGCATGATTACTTCATGGTTAGGACTAATCAGTGGTATCTTACCCCTCATGGCAATAATTGGGGGTATGGTCCAACATCCACCTACGCATCTCCCTTGTTTTTATACTCCCACATGCTAGTATGTTTGATGAATCTCATAGATAAGCACTCTGACACAGCTCCTGGAACCTGTGCCTTAAAGAGATTACATGGACTTTCTGGAAGTTTTTGAATTACACTTACAATGGGGCAGGTTTAATCTCAAAGCTACACTAAGGAATCTCCAAAAGCAATAAATTTGAAGTAAAATACAGGCTAAAACTCGACCTAATTTTTATTTTCAAAAGGAGGAAATATTTATAGGCTTTTTTACAGCTTGTAATCTATCAGAGTGAATTAATCTCTGCGCGATCAAATCTTCAATCAGTTGATTGAGATCTGATTGATCATCAACTTTGATAGATTGAGATAGTTTTCTCACTCCTTCCAATGATGTCAGGGGAATTGAGGAAGGGGATTCTTCAGAGATATGCGAATTTGGTGAAATCCTGACACTTCCCCCTCAAGATTTGATTGTGGTGGAGGATGACTTCTTAAAAACCTAGGATGAATACAATTTACCACAATACCAGTATCAGTATGAATAATCTAATTTTAGTCCTTTCTGAAATATAACTCTATAAGGACCAGACCAATTAGTTCCCAGCTTTTCAGTCTGTCCACCTGGCTGAGAATGATAATACATAGCATAATCTCCAATCTGATATTTAGGTAAGACTGGTTTATGTTGATTGCTTTGTAGAGTCTCTTAGAGTGGTGGTTTCAATTGAATTCATTGCTTGAGCCTGAGGCAGATAATCTCATCAGCCAAATTTCTCATAACTAAATAAGAATTTTCTGGGATGCTTTCTTCAAGGATAGTCTGAACACTAGAAGGGACTGAAGGATCCCGCCCATATATACACTTAAACGGGGACATCTTGATAATGCGGTGATAGCTTATCTGGATAAGCAAACGAGGCACTTGGTAATGTACCTACCTGAGTCGGATCAGTCAAGACCATTTTCCTAAAATTGAGACCAAGGTTCCATTAACTCGTTCAATGGCCCCATTTGGGGTCTTCATATCTTCCAACTTGCACTTGCACCACGAGAGCTCCTTGGTTTTGGCATGTCCCTTCTTGGTGTCCTCTATAATTCACTCTACAATGATTATGCAGGGAGGGGCCAGACTTGTGAGCACTCATTAGTTCGCTCAGGAAGGCTTGGCCCATTTCCAGGACCTTCAATTTAGTTTTACGCTTCACACTTGGATAACGTGATTGATATAGTCAGTGGTTAATTTGAGCAAAAGGCAATGAGTTGATTAATTGAGGCCAGGTTAGAATATTGAGGATCTTATTTGGAAATTGGCTTTCTGAATAAACCGGCGGCAGCTAGTTTAGGTTAGGTAGTTAAAGATGCGTAGTACTGGCCCGGCCATCAGAATCTTCAAAATTAAAGCTAAATTGTCAGGTGAAAGTTTTTCATTGGTTGGATTTTTGATATCTTGCTGCTGATTCCAGCCAGCGGAATGAGATAATATTGAGATTTCTGTGCTGGACAGCTTAAGGATCTAAATCATGCTTTGGGATAAAATATTATTTCTGATGGTCAGTACTATTAATTAAAAACTTGAGGATCATTTTTGACTTGGCCTAGTGATCAGCTGACTGATTTAACTTTGAATAAATAGAAGAAAATAAGTGTTGAAAGAGCAGATTAGTTAGCCTTTAGATAAATTTGAGGCAACTATAATTTTCAAAAAAAGTTATAGCTTGTATTTAAACAGGTAATCACCAATTTATCCTGGCTTTGGAAATTAATATCATAGTATTCTGAATGGGCGAATTTGCAGTTCATCTCAAAGTCTCTTTTGGTCAGATCTGGCCAAATATTTGGAGGTGGGGCTGATGGAGTTTATAAGAATTAGGCTTGCTGAAAAGAGCCATCAATAAAGTCACCATTTTCAGTAATTTAAGTTTTGGGATCCTTATCCGGCGCTTTTGGTGCATCATCATGCTGCATATTCTCAAAGCTTCCATGAGATTCTTGAGGTTTATTGCTATCATTAAATTCAGAAGCTAGCTTTGGACTTGATGGCCTAATCTGATTAATTCAATTGCTCAGATAATTATCATTCAAGTTTTTTGGAACTTTTAACTCCAAAAAGCCAATAAAATTTATTTTTATTTATTATATGAGTCTTCAGAGTGGAAAATGGCACCATTGTGGAGAATTGGGTTCTGGTTGCCTAGATAAATGTTATCATTTGAGTACACATTGTCAATATCTATTTTTAATTTTTAGGTGGATATAATTCTTCAACATCCACTTTCACAAACTTATTCTGGCGTGAGCATCACAAACTTGTTTCTAACTCAATTGATTTAGGTGGACTAGTAGAGATTATAATTTCATTAGCATAATCAGTTTAAACACTTTGTGGTGCACCTATAAAAAGAATGTTAGAAAAAGTTGTTATTTGTGAATTTTTGATTAATAAAGAATTTAATGAGGTTAATTCATCAACAGAATAACTTGAAGACTAGATTCTATCTGATTGCTGAAGACAGTAAAGCGAATATAGTATTCTGCTGAGTTCATTATATCATCATAAGTCTGTTGATATAAGTCAAGACTTTTAAAATTTTGATAGGAGCTTGATGCACTTCACCTGGATTCTCTGAATAAAATTGATCTATTTTCCTCAATAATCCAATCCTTTTTACTTCTTTTAAATTCTAGTTTAGGGTTTAAAAGCTTTGATTTTTTTATACCATTATAGTTTTCTGAGAGGTTCCTCTTTTGACTTCAATGTTGTTGTATTTTTTTTCTATGAGAAAACCATTTTTTGGCCCCTTGATATGGTAATGGTTCAATTAGGTGGAGTATTTTTAGAACATCCCTCAAACTATGTATATAGATAACTTATACTAAAATTTAACCATAGTCAAGTTAAAATATTTAATAAAAATCTGTTTGAAAGTCAACTAACTACTCTCCTAGCATGTTCACTAATCAGTTAAGTTGAGTTTGGGTGAAGCCCATAAAGCTTTAGGAGATCTTCTTTCCCTTTATTTTTTCTTAAGGTTATAGGTAAGCTCAGTAAGCAGGTAATCAACTGTGTTAAGTAACCCCTGGTACTCATTGACACAGTCAATCTTTAGACTGTAAATTCCTCCCATCTCACCAGACCTTAGTTTCAAGCGTTTTTGGAAGTGACATGCAGCTTTTAATTTGTTACCATTTTCAGAACATATGTGTTCTTGTGCAACTTGAAAGCACCTGAAAAAAAGCACCATTTTGTCAGGCCACTAGTGGAGAAGCTCTGTGTCATATCAATCTGAATGGAGGGTGCTGATAATCATGAAGATTAAATGAAAATGACTGAGATTCAACATGACATGAATTGCAACTTAGTTGTAGGAGCTCCACTGATTCAGTGAGCACTGAGACTGACTCAAATAATGAAATTAAAAAAGGCGAAAGGAAACTCAAACCTGGAAGAATTCACTGACTCTCCTAGAAAAGGCACCAAGTCAGCCGGTGAAGATCTTGCCATTTAAAGGTCCTTGAAATTGGCCTCCCTGGAAAAAGAGAGTCAATAAAAAAAAATCTGGGGCATCCTGTCAAATTTTCAAAGAGTTCTCCTTGCTCTATTTGATCCTAACCATCACTCCAAGCTCCCCCTAGGCAATCTTAAGTATCTTGAAAGCCTATAAATATTTCCAAGTTTTTACTAACAAAAAGGCTTTCAGATTCCCCGTTGTTCACTAGTAGTTATTTTGCCTGTTTTATACAGAAAAATTTGTTCTTTCAAAGTGAATAGAGTAGCCTCAAAGAAGAATTATTGTAGATAGGTTGCTTTAGGAAACACAGTCCCAAAGATATTTTTATTTAAATTAGGCAAGTCAACCAGGGGATGGACATTACCAATACTTGAAAGAGCTAAGCCCACAATAAAATAAAGTAAAATAAAGTAAAATAAAGTCAAAACAAGACAGATGAATTCACTCAAACTTACACAAAATTCAAACTAAACACACCAACCAATTCAGAAGTAGAAACTGCTATCCATCCATGGTGGTGAGTGAAGGGGGATTGGGAGGCTCTTCTTCCTCATCTGTTGTGGACTTGTAGTGGCACAAAGCAGATAGCAATGGTGTGGGTGCATCATGGAAATGAGGGTCAAGGTAACAAATGGGTGTTTGCAACTCAATGTATGCGATGAGAAGGGTGAAAATATAGTCTACAAGTGCTTTTTCCGCATCAAGGCGTACATTAGGTAAGGTGGCGATGGTTGCAAGGTTGTTGCAGGTAATGTGGGTTTTTGGGCCAAACTTTGCAACTGCCGCAACTTTTTTAACTGCTGAATTTTCCACCTGATAGTATTGGAAATTGTCTTTTTGCTGTTTTTAATCATGGTACTAGGTAGGATAAGAGGTGGCAGGCCCGTAGCCAGTACTGCAACTGATTTTGCAATGGCTTTACAGGTTGGGCGACATTTGGGGGAGGCAACTGTCTCTTCAGCTAGTTGGTGGTCACTTTTATATGGGGTGGCATCAGGGCGAGGCGCATAATGGCGCTTTGGGAATTGGGCCACATAATCAGTATTGAGGTACATTTTGAATGAAGGGGCCCAGCCCATTTGGATTCAGTGATAAGCTTGCCCAAATCATAAACCTGTATCAAATAATTCCATGGATTTTAGTTAATTTGATTGGGTTATTTGCATATGGGTTATCTGTTGCGTTTGGCTCAGAGGATGGTTTAGAACTTACTTTAGTCAATTCTGGATCCTGAATGGTAGGCTCAGGAGAAGAGGTTTGTTGAAGTAATTTTTGGTTTGTTGATTCAGTGATTTCTGTGGCTACCACTTTTGGGGAAGGGGGTAAGGATAGTGCCCCATTCAAAAAATGTTATTAGCTCACTTGAGGTCATCATGCACAGAGTCCAGTTTGGATGCCATGGCTCGTGAGCTAAAGGGGCACACCATTTTAAATGGTCCAGTTCAAAACAAGTAGGGCAAATGGTGCATCCTCCGTCCCCTCAAGCCCAAAAAGGATGGTCTGGGGCAGAGGGGATAATGGTGTGAGGGGATTGAGAGGTATATTTCTGTTGATGTTGGCCATATAGTCACAAAGGTGCGGGGGCCTGTGAGGCGAGTGGCTTCATTGGGAACCACAAATTGTATCATGGGATCAAAACCATATTCTGATAATCCAGTGATAATTTCATTCATTAGAATTTTGAGTGGTAGGTGGGTAGGAGGCCTGCAAACTGAACCACAAGAGTGGTGTCATCAGGTAACTGGGTACAAGTAGTTAGGATGGGGGTTTCCTGGAACAACAGGGGAATGTTGGCTGTGATTGCAGCATTATCTTTGCAAGTGAAGCTGAGGCAAAGTCCCTTGTAGGGCATAAGTTGATAAAGCCTGCAGGCTGCATAACAGGGTGGGCTAATTTGATATTTGCTTTATCTGAATAGGGGAACAATTTTTATATTCAACCTAAAGGCCAAATTTCATGTTGCTCCAGGGGAGCACAAGGGGAAGTGTGACACCTCCTGGGTTCAGGCGAGATGTAAGGATGAGTCCTTAGGTTGTACATAGCGTGCTGAAGAGTTTGGAGGGCTAACTGATCCAGCCTGAGCACGTTTTGGTAATGTCTGAAAATTATTAGGAGGTGGCACACCACTGCCCTGCATGGGGGCAGTGGGCATCAAACATATTGACGTGGGAAACTTGAATAGGGAAATAATGAGTGGAGTTTTTTTACTAAATTTTAAACTATGATTCAACCAATAGTGAGCAATTCAAGAGAGAGAAGATTTTACAGTCGCAAAGATATTACTGGAACTGCGTTCAACTAACAATCAAATAGCCTTCAAAGACCCTGACCTTCTGAGAGGATGACAAAGTCCTACAATGGGCTTCAAAGTTTGCTTTAATATGAAACTCCTGAATTAATTTATTTTAACAAAAAAATATAATTATAAATTATATTAAATGTAGGCATAAAAAAGTATTTTATTATAAGTATAAAAGCACTATTTATAAGCGCTAGATTCAGGAAGTTAGTGTGGTATCAGCAGAATCAGTATGATAACCCTTAGTGGAGTCTCTTTTATTAGCACTAGTAGTGCCAAACCTGAACAGGGGAGCCGCCACGCAACTTTATTTGCAAATGGGTCAAACAAAGGGATTATCATAAATTAAAAAAATTCCTAATATACCCTAGGTTATCAGCCTAAGAAGCCATATCAGAAGGCGAGGAAGCTTTGGTGAAACTTTTGTCTAGCGCCCACTTTAGCTGGCAGACCATGGCGGACAACATAGGGGTAGGGGCATTAGCGACATGGGGCATGAGGGTATAGCTGCAGGTTTTCTTTCTTTATGAGGCCAGCAGTATCCATCGCCTCAACGTATTGTGCAAGTTGATGCTCAGTGAAAGTGATTATAGTTAGCACACAAGTGAAAGACTTGATGCGCTTTTGGGTTTGGGGCTAGTTGGGGTAAAAAAGAGAAATTTTTGACGCATAGATGCAAGTGTGGCTCGCACCAAAAGCAAGCTCCTCAATCTCATATTTTGAATCTTCCTCAGAATCATTGGGGAAATTGGGGATAGGAATACTCTCAACCAGGGGTTCCATCGCCCCAAGGAGTTGCTGGTGGAGGAGAGTGTTGGCAGGAGCAGCAGCGGCTTCAACTGCCATTTTATTTATATTTCTATAAGCTGGAAAACTGTTTTTAGGGCGAAAATGATGGGGGCATGAATCAGGAGGACCGATGAAGAATTCCTCCAAAGCAAAATCTGGCTTAACATTATAAGCCTGATCTGAATCATCAATCCATTTGAGCACTTTAAATGGATCTAAATCA
>JAKSZP010015538.1:0-11481 GCA_022478985.1 Massospora cicadina | reverse complement strand
TTGAATATGTCCAACATTTCCCCATTTCTCCTGTGATTGCCCCTCAACATTCTTTGTCAGGCCCCTGGGAGGCATTTGTCCGACAGTATTTTAAAAAACTATTCATTAAATCATTAAAACTTTTAGGATGAAGTGATCAATTAAACAAAAGATGATTTGGATGTGTGTATTACTTGTCACTAGAATGACAAACCTAACCTGAGATTTCAGCAATAAGTAGTTGCGCCTTCTGCCCTTTCCATATGGTAAGCACTGCCTTTATAGGCCCCTTGCCCACAGGAGTCTATGGCCATTGAAATATCTTACTGGGCGTGGACCAACTCACCAAAAGGATTAAAGCTATATCTGTCCCTAAAGCCACCGCCTGGGTAGCCACCTTATTCTTGTATCAACATCTCTTCACAAAGTAAGGCAGCCCAAGGGTGCTTTTATCTGATAATGGCCTAATTTTCACTTTAAAGGTTTAGTAATCAGCCACTCTATTCAACACGCACTAAAATTTCTCAGCACCCTACAACCCTTCCACTAGCTGAGATGTAGTGAAAGCTAATTGCACTTTTATTTCCATTCTGAGAAAGATTGCTTCTATATACCCATTACAATGAAACCATTTTCTACTAAGCTCTTTACTTGCTTATCAGATAATCTACCACTAGTTAATAAAGATGACCTCTTTTAAGGACTTTATAACAGAGCCATTCTTACAACAAGTCAAAAACCCATACTAATTTTAGTAACTCATTAGGCCTCTGATGCCACTTTAAGAGCTCTAACAGGTAAAATTATTTGATTGCAATCTCTACTATGGATGATTTGGTGCACACCACAACCAGAGAGACTGGTCTTTTTAGTTTACAATGCCCCACTTTGCCGGTGTATGAACTAGGAGACTTAGTAATGTTCTACTAACATTGCCTCAGAGGAAGAACTAAAAGGCTTGCTACCTCCTGGTCCAACCTTACATGATCCTCCATAATTGTTGGTCATGATACTCCAATATTGGCGTTGAGAAGGGCATAATTGTCAACCAATTAAAAGGGCGATTTCTCAGAGCTTTTGTATCCCTCTGTTAGGATCTTAAAATTAATTGTCAGAACTAAAAGTTCAGATAAAGTTGTCTTGTTTAATGTTTAAGTATATTCCCGCTCCTTACTGATACTAAAATTACTGATAATAAGTTTCCAGATGAAACATTTCCTGAACTAAATTTTAAAGGAAGGAAAAACTAACTCACCTTAAGTCAAGTTGACAAAGAGGCCACCATGAAGATGTAAAAACTACAGTAACTTAAAGAAAATATTTCTCGTCCTCTGACACTTTCTGAAACTCTGTCAGATCCTGATTGCCAGTAAAAAAAGGGAAGATTATGTACGTGATAACCCCAGTTCCCTATAAGTATCATAAAGCTTTAATTGAATGTTATAATTTTGCTAATCTACTTTAAATCAGTTTATTATCCATATACTTTATTAAGGTTATTCAGAAGTCCTGACTATCATAATAGTTCTGGCCCCTTGCTGCATTATTATTTTTTAGTACTAGATGGTTTGCTACATTATTATTAATTTTAAATTATTTCCAGCTTCAAGAAGCTTTAAGGACTGTTCTTTGATCTTTCTGTCAATTAACATCTTCAACAAATATAATGTTCATATAATTCAGAACATTAAGTAGAGTACTCTTGATTCTGTGCGGAGTAAAAAATTGTTTTGAAATCTGTGGTATTCATGGTGAAGAAGCCACATTTCAGTCAGCTACTGATTTCACCCTTTTTACAAATATTTCTAAGTTTAACTTGAAGCTTGGTAATAATGTGAAGGTGGTGCTTTTCCTGACCTCTTATTGCTTTTGTGTTAAATACTCAATAGATAAAATTTATAAATACACCTCATTATAGTGATTTTAATTTACTAGACAAGTCAGAACTGAAGACTTCTGGGGCAATTACAGTGTGGTGATATTCTGCCCCCAGTATAAGAGTTTAACCCTGACTATAGCTGTTCAGGGTAAATTGTGTGACAGAATGATTATGGGATCCATGAAGATCTCAATTTGTCTAGAGATTTTGAGCTTGAAGGTAACTGTAAATAAAATAACAAGATTTTCAAAATGCTTATGCCGTTGGAAAGGTTTTTGTATGAGGATCAGGGAAGCCTTATGTCTTTTCAGTTATATATCTATAAACATAGTCTAAACTAAATATTTATATAGCTCTCACTTTGGTTTACCAAAAAATAGCCAGAATATAGATCTCACTTAAATAACACATAAGTTATTAATTTTCATCATCTAAAATTGGATTTTTATGGAATAGGTATAAGAGAGTTCAAAAATACCATGGCCTTGTTATATAGGTGTTTTTAAGCTGGGAAATTCTTGAGCAACATCAATATGGCTACTATACTTCAAAAATTTCTGACTGATCATAGATGTATTGTAAGTTTCAAAATTTCATCTTTGGGTTGGATTATTATCGTACTCAGTCACCTGGCTGCTATTACAAACTTTGTATGTCCCCCATTGGCATGAGCCATGCTTTATAGAACTTTTATATGTATACAAATATTATGATATATTATTAAGTACTAAAAAAGCTATTCCCTTTTAAAATTGGGCTTATAATTTATATAGTAAATCTCCCATAATGGTTGTCTATATGATGTAATTAATGGCTAGCAAAAACTGATAATCAGACATTTTCAGCTTGTTTTACAGCAAAGACATTAACTAGCAGCCACCTTACCTTCATCTTTTATTTTTTTGCTTGGCTGTTGGGACACAAAATAGCAAGTTAACAGCTAGCCAACGTAATAGTGATTAAGAATGATATTAGAAAAAGCTAATGCACAGAAGGACCAAAATCATAGTGAGTCAACTGAACAATGGCATATGGAAGTTTAGAAGCTATTTTCCACATACTTTTGGCACTATCATAGGCCTCCTGAAAAAGGCCAGATGCCTGATCTTAACTTAAGAGGATAGATTGACTTAGGTATCTGAATCTTACTATATTTATGTATGAGAATTAGACTAAACATTATTCATTAAATTCTATCAGTTGTTAATTGTAATTTTAAAAAAGGGCTAAGAATAATTTCTCAAAAGTTTAGCTTTCTTACTAAAGTATTCTAGCTAAAGATGTTATAATCTTTGTTCTAAATCATTAAAAAGAGATATATTGTTTATTGTAAACAAAGAGAAATTTAAATTATAATTATTGCAAAAAATAAACCTTTACTATAGAAGAAGGTTTTGTTGGGTATCCACATATCTGAATTGGCTACCAGGCTTTCTACTTATATGCAGACCTAGAGTACAGATCAGGGCTATAATTTGATTTATGCTAGTATATTATGACAACTATGTTACTTTTACCTCATATGGTTATTCCCATGGGTAAAAACTAAGATTTACGACATAATGAGTCACCATAATTAGCACTTAATATTCTTGTATATCAAAACAAGTAAGAACTCTGTAGTTTACTTTTTATAATACATTATTATGTCTTGGACTTAAAACTAGCTATTCTTTAAACTATAGCTCTTGAGATTGCTATAATTCCAAATATAGGCAAATTCATACTAGAATTTATTTTTACGTTCGATATATGTCTGAGAAACTCTAAGAAAGGGCATGAAAATATGAAACATAAAATAAGAGAGATTTACAAACTGATAGTAGGTACTTTAGATGACTAACATGGGAGCTAATGAACTATTCTTTCTCATTGCAATTACTGATTGCAACCAATTTGATTCAAGACTAGTTAATTTTAATAATAAACATGAGGAGATGAGTGTGCACATAACTTCAGGTAAAGGTTGGGCGAGCGTAGTAAAGGGCACAGGGTCAGTATTCACAGCATCTAAGGTTCTAAAACGCCCCAGCGACACTGGTGGCCAAGATAAAACAAAGAAAACAGCAGTGAATAATTTGACAGAGATTTTAGCCTGGCAAGCAAAATGCAACCATTACATTAAAACTCTGCATTCCCAGCCCCAGTCATCAGTGGAGCATAGGGTTTGAGTTCTTCTAGATATTAATATAATGGCACCTTAGGAAATGTTCTGCAGTGATGTGCACAAACACTTCCCGCCGCTGTATATGTTGCACCGCACTATATGACCTGCAGTTGGGTGTATCTTAGATTAGAATCTATGCAATCAGTGGATGCTGCTGCACAGGTGCAAATAGTGGTCGATCTCCCAGATGATCAAGGTGTGGTCAAAATGAAATGCACAAGTTGGACTAAATCAAACCAAATATTTGTCACTTTTGATTTCCTCCCACAATGGTGAGACGTGAAGTGCTGAACACCACCTCTTGTTTGGGCTTAGAAGCTATGGGGAGCTTCACTCTTTTGAAATGCAGCATTTCATGTTTTTTCCAGAGCTGAGCATGGGCAAAGAAATTGCTGTTATTACCTCAACTGCATCAACATTAAAGACTTAACCTAATTTTCCCATACCGTTGTTATCAATATTGACAGGTAGGAATCCCACCCATTCCACGTTACAGTGGATAGTGCACCCCCTATCATCACCTTTTGTTGTGCTTTTGGCCATAAGGCACACACCTTCCCTTCCAGATAGGTCATCACTCAAAATGAAATCCTCCCTGAGCAATGGGAAGTGCTGACTCCCATTACAAACCTACCATTGACACCAATGCCGCCTTTACATGGGGTGTGCAGGGGTGTTAAATTCAGGTAAAGCCTGTGTCCCCACAAGAGACGCAAAAAGGCCAAACAGGCCCATAGAGAAGCGTCCAAGGCAGCGGCTATGATCTCTCCTGACCAGACCCAAGCTGACATTGAGTCATTTGCACTGAAGTGGCTTGAGAATCCGCTCACCAATCAGATTGTGCTCACTAACCTGTGGAACAGGTGTTTGAGTCAGATTCACCTACAAATGTTGCTACTCACTGATCAAACCTGATTCCCTCAACCCTCCCCAAGTTTTTGTCGACCTCCAATGGTGCACTTCAGGAGCACCGCAATATGAAATGTTGACCTAAAGCAAACAAAAAAAACACCAAAACTGATACTAAACCCAGCGCAAAAAATAGCCTTAAGGACACGTACATTGGGGTGCAAATCTGATAACAAATAGCAGCTGCTGAGAAAGTGGAGCTGGAAGGGCAAGGGGTCCATTTCCATTGCACCCAAGGTGCGATGGGGGGATCCTTCACAACAGGGACGTTGAACATCGCAGATCTCAAGTCCTCGCCGTCCTAGGCTAGGAAACTGAGTTTTTTAAAAATTAATTTACCTGTGGACATCCTGGCCGTTCAGAAATCCCGCTGGCCACACAGTTCTGAGGACACATGGGCAACCATGCTCATCCCCTCCCTTTATTTTTGGTCACCACACTGTGGGGTACAATTACGTGCAACCTGTAGCTTTAAATTTATATTCAAAAATTGGTATTTAAATGGTCATGTGCTGGTCATGTCCTTTCCATGGGACGATGAAGTGCACACTATATTTAATGAATATGCTCCGACCTGTGCACGGGCTCACTGGGATTTCCTCTCAGCTGTAACTTCACTATCACTTCCACTTGATCCATTTGTGGTGGGCGACTTTAACTGCTGGGCCAACCCAGCCACGAATGCTGGCCTTCAACGCCTCCTCCCTCAGAAGCATGTTGAGATCCACATTCTAAAAGCCACCTTAGGGCTTTTTGATACCCTCCCCAAGCATGAACTGTTGCTACCCAACATGTCTCGTCCTCATGTGCACTATGGTTACCTGAGGTCTATGTCCTGCATTGAACTTATTCTTTCCCCATTGAACTTTTGCCCCCAGATTGCGCACTTTATGACAACCAAAATTGATTTCTCTGACCACAGGATGGTAACAATATCCTTCGCTTTATCAATATCAGTGGCACAGGCGTTAAAGTGGTGCAAACTTCATCCGTCCAAGATGTCACCCATGTTTTTTGCATGAGTGAACACCAAAACTTCAGCACTAGAGTTAGCCACACTGTTATGTGCTGAACCACTTTCTACCTGGTCAACCTTTAAAGCAAACACCATCCTTTAGGCACTCCAAATCTCATTGTATCGCTCTTGGGCTGCCTTAGCGGTCATTAAGTGAATACTAGCAGAAGTAGAACACCTGGAGTCTAATGTCCCTTCTGCAGGGGTACAGCCCAGCTTGGGGTCGTAAGTGGCAGAAGTGTCTGCTTGTCTCAACGCACTGGTAAAACAACACAAACATCGCATTTGTGTTCAGTTCAAGGTAAAAAATATAATGGTGGGTGACACGTGCTCCGCCTATTTTTCCACAAATTCTTTGCGCCATGACAGAGCTTGGCCTGCACACAGTTGAGACAGCCAGACAGCTCCGTCACAGACACTCCAGCTAAAGTGGCACTCAAAGTTCGATTTTTTACTCCAAGTTCTATTAGTCCAAACCAGTCAAACCAGCCAAAATTGATGGGTATCTCATTGGCGCACATATCCTCACCATTTCCTGATACCTGGAGTTAATAATTTAATTACTTGGGATGAACTCTGGTATGCCCTTTGTGGTGTACCGCACAGGAAGTGCCCAGGTCAAGCTGGGATTCCTTAAGAGTTCTACAAGAGATAATTTAATTATTTCTCCTCTTTCTTGCTTGCCTCAATGATTAAGTGTCTTTTTAGAAACATGCCTCATTCCTGGGTGTCAGGAGGCCTACATGATAACGCTGTATAAGAAAGGAGATAAGATGGACTTGGCAAACTGAGGCCCCATTTCTCTTACTAATACAGATACAAGTTATTTACTAAAATTATGGCCAACCGCCTAGAGGAAGTTGCCTCTAAATAATCTCCTCTGAGAAGTTCATTTTTATCCCCAAGAGGTCAATATGAGATAAAACACACACCATAGCCAATGTCTTCCAATCCACGGCTACTGGGGCGCTTGAGTACTTAGACCAACAGAAAGCTTATGATAGGGTCAACCTGGATTCCCTAAAGCCTTCATCCACAAATTTCACCTCCCCCACTTGGTTCATTAATTGGGTAATATTGCTCACAGAATCTTACACAATGGCTGTGCGTGACCCTGGTTTTCTCACTGATGTGGTTCACCATCAAAAGTGTCTCCACCAATGAGGCCCTTTAATTAAATTATTATACAACTTCAGCCTTGACACTTTTACACAATGTGAATGCACGCCTTGCTGATGTAAATTTGAAAAGTCAAGCACCAGTTATGATGCTGGCATTTGCTGACGATTGTCTGGTTAAGGTATAACAACCATGATGCACGCACTCTGAAGGCAACTATCCAAGACTACTCCAGGGTCAGTAACGCCACTTTTAATGCCTCCAAAACCAAAATCATTCTCCATGACCAGTACCAAGCCTGCTGGTCACCAGCACCCCATAGTCAACCTGCTTCAGCAGCTAGCTCTATGGTTCGCTTGCCCCTCCCATCCCGCTTGTGCTCCCTTTCATGCCAAAACCCACTGCTGGTCCGTTGCGTCATTTGGGAGTGTTGTTGGAGGCAGGAGGTTACACTTCATTGGTAATGGAGCACCACATCCTCAACAATGTCACAAAGCGCATCACTTCCCTAAGAGCACACCAGACTACTTTTAGTCTAGGTTGTGCTTTCCAACTCTATGCTCCTGTCCAAAGTCTTGTTTGTGGCCCACGCCATCGTCTTTCCCCCTCTTTCTTCAACTCTTTATAAGCCCTCCTACAAAGGTGGTTTTAGTTAGGCCGCCATCCCCCTGTGCACCTAGATGTCATGTTTGGCCCTCGCCATAGTGGTGGTATAAGCCTGCTCAACTTTGAGGCCCATGCCGCCAAAATACTTGGCACCTAGATCGCTGCAGTCACCACACTATATCAGACCAGCACTGGGCAAGTGCAGCCCACTCAAATTTTACCTATGCACTCCGCCTCCACAATACTACCCTCCCTCATTCTCTACTTGCCTATCTGGCCTTTCATCCCTCTGCTGTGAGCCCACATGGGATGTCACCCCACTTCAAATGTCTTCAAACAAAAAGTCCATGGGCAAGCCGTTTTGAACAACCTAGTACCCCAATGTCCCCCCCCCTCATTGCCTGTGTGGACTACTTTGACAAAAGCTGGACACTCCATACTCTTTGGAGACCAATAAGGACACTTGGTGGTACACACAACATTTTCTTTTACAACTCCAGATTCGCGCCCATGTGTGGAGATTCCTGAGAAAGGTGTATCACACTGCTGAGCGGTCCAATGCCTCTCAATCTTCATGCATTGTGTGCAGTCAATACAGGCCATTAGTACATTGCTTGGAAGATTGCACGCCATCACGTGTGTTCTGCATATATATGCGCCTTTTTTCCAGGAGCGTGAGCAGGCTTTCAGCCTTTCTATAACATTTCAACCCTTTCCCATAACCTTCCCTATCCACCCTTCTCTCCACGCCTCAATTGTTGCAATAGCGCTTTGGATGATCCACACTATTGTCCTTGACGCACTATCTGGCACTACCCCAACCCTCCGTGAAGCTGTGCATCACTTCCACTCCCATCTCATGGATCACTTTCAAGCTTGGTTATTTGACCACCTGCTATCCCACCAATGCCAGTTGGTATCATCCTGGTTCCCCATCTGGTTCCTCTCTTTGGGCCATTTCCTTCATTCATGTTCAGTTTTGGCCCAGGCCTCTCCTGTCACCCCCTTCCTTCCTTCCATGGCAGTCCTGCTGAAAACAGGAGGTAGCTTCGGCTCCTCTGAGGTGCCCCTCATTTTCTTAGTGTTTTGTAGTTGGTGTTTATTGGAAGTGTCCATCCTATGGTCAGCCTTCCCAAAATAAAATTTAAATTTAATATGAGAGCTTATAAATAAAGATTCTTTTCAAAATTATTAAAATGTAGTATTAACTAAATGGTATATGAGTAACCTCATTATAAAATTAGGTTTGCTTTTAACTATACCATTACATTTTTTTGTATATATTCAGAAAAAATTAAAATCAAAAAAACTAAAGCATCTGAGCAATGCCATTATTTTTTGAAAAACCAGAAATTTATATATAATGATAAAAAGCATGAAGAAACCACTATATAAGCTGAAAAGTTGCTAAATGGCAAAAGGGTAAACACAATGATGTGATGAACAGCTCTTTCCACATCGCCATGAACCAACTTGGAAGGAGGGCCCAAGCATGGGCCCACAAGCAGGAGAGTGCAGTGGTGGTTAATGATCCCATTTGTTGGCTTGATAACGTTTGTTGCTGAGCCCTTGAAAGATGGTAAGGACAATATTGATGCTTAGGAGGATTGTTTGTTTATCAGAGAAGGCGTACAGAGAGGCGACAGCCTTGTCCAAACCAGAGGTATAGTTCATTTTCCATTCAAAATCCAGAATACCTCCACAAAATCTCAACAAATGCTTTTAAAATTTAAACTTTTATTTTCAATTTTTGGGGTTTTCATTTCATATATTAGAAGATGAAGTCATCTTAAACACCTTCGCTTGGTTTGTTTTTATATTAGGGAATGAGGAATATGGGGAAATTGGACCCCGCGGAGTCCACAGGTGGCGGACTAACTGTGGGCCTACTTCAAGAATCTCAGTCTCTGATATTCTCATCTAGGCCTGTTCTAGACTGTCCGTCAAGTACCCGTGGCATTATGGAAACTTTTTCGCATATGATCCATTTGTTGAGGATGAATCAGAGCTTGTCTCAACCTTATCGCTAAAATTCCCATTTTTGGGATAATTCAGCCTGGCAGCCCCTGATTCGCTGGGCTGCCCTTCACCGTGGCTCTCAATAATTTTGAAAAGCGGCGGATTTGGCTTGGCAGCTCCTGATTTGTTGAGCTGCCCAATGCTGTCTAACCTTTTCTGGAGTTATTTGGCTTGGAAGCTCCTGATTTATCGAGCTGCCAGATGCTGACATTTCCTCTTTTAGTGTTATTTGGCTTGGCAGCTCCTAATACATTGAGCTGCCAGATGCCGACATTTCCTCTTTTAGTGTTATTCAGCATGGCATCTCCTGATTTGCTGAGCTTCCCAATGCCGTGATTCATGCCACTTCCATTTTTGGCATAATTTGGCTTGGCAGCCCCTGATTCGCTGGGCTGCTCTTTGCTGTCACCAATTGCTACACATGGGACCTCGGAATTTGGGTTAGCAGCCTCTGATTGGCCCAGTCAACATTTATGTCAACTTTTGCCACCTTTGCCTCAAGGTTTTGTAGGTTTTGTGGCATCTGATTTGTCAGAATGCCAATTCTGAGGGTCGTTGCCCTTGAGCCCAATGCTTTTATGTATATTTAGTGTGACACTATTAGCTGTGATCCTCACCTTAGGGGGGTTCAGGGCTATGTGGCGGTCAGGCAGCGCCTTGACCTTCACAAATGAGAGCATTATCTGAATTACAATATTTATTATGTTTTGGGATTAAGGTATATATGGTAGCTGCCAGTCTCTTGTGCTTCGCCATGGTGTTTATTATCTATCAGACAACTCAAATTAATTTAGATTTTTATATAATAGATGACCAATAACTACTCAGCCAAAATATTGAATCTATAAAATCCAACAAATAATCATAAGCACTCAAAACCCATTTTTAAAGTAAATATTTAGTGGTAGTAGGAACTTCCCTGATAGGTAACTACCTTATATTCCTTTATATTAATATCAATATCATTATTCAATCTCTAAAAATAGGATAATATTAATAGGAGTAGGAGGAAACAATGTTTCATCCTAGACAGTATATGTATCATACCTGTTGCAAACTAAACCCATATAAGAGTGGTAACAGGTTTCACTTTGCTAGGCAACCACCTTATTTTATTTTTTTATCTCAATATTTAATTCATTTTTTATATAAAATAGTAAGATGTAAATGGAGGAAATAAGTTTTTTCATAGCCAGTATTGGTTTTAAACTTGTTACAAACCAAACCTGAACCAGAGCAATAACAGATTTCACCCCATTAGTCAACCAACCTATCTTCTTTATCCTTATCATCATATCTTTATTTAGTCTTTTTTTAAATAAAATAATAAGAAGGAGGAAAGGAAATAATATTTTGTCTTAGCCAGTATAGGTTTGAACCCTTTCTGAACCAAACCTGTGGCAGATTGATAACAGTATGTACCATGTTTAGCTAACCACCCTTGCATAGCAAACCTATTGACCCTATTAAATCAATCAAAAAACACTAAACTACTAGCTAAAACATTATCATTAAAAATGCTCACTACCTGGATATAGAATAGGTGCTTCATCTAGTTTACTATATATTCTTTAGTAGGTGCCTATAAACTAATAACTGCATTATCAAAGCTTAAATTCCTAGCTCATGTGATTTATAATATATGAAAAGATTAGCAGCTATACATTGGGGTAAAGTTTTTTTATATTTTTTGGTTAGAAATTAATATTTTAAAGACCCTACCTTTTTCAGTTCCTAACACTCAAGGGGCATATACACACTAAATCTATGTAGTAAGTTTTTAGATTG
>JAKSZP010015537.1:0-11517 GCA_022478985.1 Massospora cicadina | reverse complement strand
GCACATCACGTTGTAAGAATATATATAATCTGATAATAGTATGATGACTATTATCTGTAGTCAAGTTAAAATTATCTTCAGGCCCAACGCTTTGGCTGGTATTTCCAATAATACTGAATATTGCACTCTTAGGGATTTGTTCCCTATAATCCTGTCCACTCGATCTTCATTAAAATCCTCTGATGACAGTCTCCTTCAGCCCAACACATAGTCGGCAGCAATCCCTTAGCCATGGTTCCCTTCAACTCTAGATCCCCACTCGGATCTCTACTCTTCTCTGAGAGTCTACCAATTATTGCCTTCTGCAATAATATCCTTGAGATGAAATCTTCACGCTAGATGCTGATAGTCCAACTATTACCAAATCTACAGTCAAACTAATAATGTTCTTTATTAGTTCTTCTCCAACTGTAAATGTGTTAATCAGTGAGGGTTTTGTGTTTTTATTATAGTGAATTCTAGGGAATTTATAGGGGATTTGGCTGTCTAACCCTCGGTTGACACCTCTTTGATGAAACGGCAGCCGTTGTCATTGAATCACCCTTCCTCATCTCAGCAGCGATGGTCTTCCCCATCCTGACTAGGATTCCAATGTTAGACATCCTCGAGACCTCTAAGGAAAGAGTTGGAAACATATCCTTAACATTTTCCTCTTGATCCAAGCGAATCATCCATAATTGGCTAGCAACCTGCTTAGATAATGGGACTTTTTGCCCATTTATGGCAGGTCACTTCACTAACCAATTGATTCACTAGTTGCAGGCAGCATCACTCGCCTCACAACTCATTAAACATTCCCAATCAGTCAGTGATGAAACCTGGCCAATCCCAATTTGGTACACCTGATAGTTAATTACTATCAGATGCCCTTATTTCGCTGGCCGCTCCACCTGATGAGATATTAGGTATTCATCCGGATTGATCCCCAACGGATATGACCAGACAAATATCCTAAAATTCCCCAAACGTAGTTCCTCCAAAATTTGGGTCAACCAATTTCCAATTCACTTCGCCTTAGGGAATTTTTCCCCTAGTGATACCAGGTAATCTAGCAGGCTGGGAATATGGGCAAAGATCCTAACAACAGTGCAGGTGGGATCCTCAACTGAGGGCTGGTGGTGATGGCCTTAGATAATGTTGAACAACACTCTGTCAATATGGGTATGGGGTCACATCCCAAACCGTTCTTATAACGCCAAAACCTTATAAAAATGAGCCAAATATTATCTCTTGTGGCTCTAATTTAAAATACATTTCTATATACCACATCATCCCAGAGAACCCACTCTTGATTACTACCATGATCCGTAGAACATAGAGGTAGAAAAAGTGTTATTTCTTTAATATAAAAATTGGTCATGAAATTGCTGAAGACTTGGTGGTATATGTGACCTCAATAGTAAGAGTGGACAAATATCCCTCTCCATTCTATAATGTGGAAACATACCCTGAGCATGCTTATGCCTTAAGAAGATTTTTATGTTGAAGTGTTAGCGTTGTATTCTATAAATTAGGGACCAATGTGGATATTTTTTATTGACTGCTACCCTTTCATCCCCTTTAGGAAAAATCAGCACAACTATTTTGGTAGATACAGGATCCTTAAGAATTTTATTGACCAGACCTAGCTGATTAACTTGAGCTGAGTTGCTTGCCAGGTGATATGGTTAGGGGAGGGGCTTCCCAAGGTATATCCACGCTGAAAGTTCTGGGGTTAGTGGATTATCAAGTTGGCAAATATCATTTGGCTGACCGCTTCTAAGCTATCAAAAACCTCTTGTACCCATTATTTTAGGAGTATAGTGGTGGCATAAGTTTGACTTCAGAACCAACTTGACAGACAACACCTTGTCCTTAACTTTGAAGAATAGTAATATATTAGTTGTCCCTTTGTATGAAGCAAACTCTCAGGGCGATCTGCCTTACTGGCCCAATATACACACTCTCAGTTTTGCTCCGTTGCTAAAGCTCTCTCTGGAGGTACCCATACCTTCCTGTTTGGAGGGCTGGAATCTTCGTTTGATGCAGCTTCAGCCATTGTACTACCAGCTCATTCAGAGTTTGATTGCCAGTTTAAGCTCACTGTTGATCAGGTGTGTATATTCTCTCCCATTTACCCTTTGACTGTATGGTAGGAAGCGGCCTTATATATGTGGGTTAAGGATCAGTTAGCTAAAAGTGCAATATTTCTGCATACTTTCCCGGTATGCTCCCCACTTCTCTTTGTGGAGAAGGCCAAAAATTCTTACGCCCATGCGTAGATTATGGGAATTTCAACAGCGTCACAGTACCAGATTTACATCCCATCCAACTGGACTCGTAGATTGCACACTATGTGAAGAAAGCGAAAGTATTTTCCAAACTAACTTTTTATACGCATTCAATCAGATCTGAATCAAGAAGGGCCAGGAGTGGATAACCATATTCTGTACTAGAATTTTTTCTAATTTTGGGTTATGCCTTTCGGATAAATAATGCCCCTGTTATTTTTCAACGCCATATTGATGCAGCTTTGGGGGATCTACTGGGGGTTTTCGCGGTAGCTTATATGGATGATATCCTAGTGTATCTCCCTGATAATGAGTCCCATGCAGTACACCTTTGACAGATTGTGGAGCTTTTGAGGGCAGCTGACCTTTCGTTAAAATTTTAGTAAATGTGAATTCTTCAAGTCCCAGGTCACCTTCCTGGGCAACTTCATGTTTGACCAAGGGCACATGATAACTCCAGACAAGGAGAAGGCGATTTGTGAGTGGCCCACCCCAATTTTGGTTAAGGAATTGAGGAGTTTTTAGGTATGTTCACGTTTTTCAAGAAATTAACACCAAATTTTCTGAAGTGGCGTCGCCCTTGTATTAGGCAAATGGGCAAAAGTGCTCCAGTGGTCCCCAACTTTTCAGGATGCTTTCCAAGTTGTAAAGTGCACCCTGTTGTCCACGTCTATCCTTCGCCATGTTGACCCCAATAAAGGGTTTATTGTAGCTTCTGATGCCTCCAACTCCGCCATAGTGGCGGCCCTATTAAAAGTAGGTGAAGATGGAATTGAGCATCCGTTGGGATATTTTTCTAGGAAGATGACTTTTCCAGAGTTGTACTATGCTAATACAACAAAGTGTTATTAGCAATGGTTGAGGCGCTGATTTAGTGGCGTTATCACTTTCATGGCTCATCTCAACCCTTCCACGTACATACAGACCACTGTGCCTTGCTGTACTACAGCGCACCTCATGTCTTGACCCCATGGCAAAACCGCTGGCATGAGACCCTATCCCAATTTGAGTTTTCTATAAGTTTACCAAGGGAAAGGAGAATAGTTTGGCAGATTCTTTGAGCCACAACCCTGCACTAGATCCCGATCCTAAGGAGGCAGAGGTGCATAGTACACATTTAAGGATTCCACTGGGTAAGTTTGTGTCTCAACTTCCCTCTCCCTTGGTCCACATGCCAGCGCTTACTCCTCTGGAAGATGCGAAAGAATATGGTATGTTCCTAAAGTTAGTCCTTTCACAGCCCTTGTTGGCTGAATATACTATGGTCCTTGCTAATAGCCCATTGATTCAGGAGGACATTACCAGGGGCTACTGCGTGAAGGATGAGATGGTGTGGTTTAGGGGCGCCTATGGGTTCCCACCGGACCACTTCTCCTGGAAATGATCTGGGACCATCATGAAAGAATTATCGTTGGTCATCCTGGGAAGGTGAAGACTCTGGAGCTAATTTGACGCACTTACTATTGGATGGGGTTATACACTCAGTTAGGAAGGTATTGTAAAGAGTGCCTGGTCTGCAACTAAATGAAACCGAATCTCCAGTCACTAGCATGGTTTTTTTGGTACCAGTTCAAAAGGCTGAAGCGCCTTGGACTTCTTTATCAGTGGATTTTATTGTGAATTGCCTGTATCTGATGGCTAAAATGCCATCATGGTAGTGGTATACAATTTAAAATTATGCCACTTTATTCCTTGAAGAACCATGGTTACTGCGGCTGAGATAGCTAGGCTCTCTGTCATTCATGTGTTTGCTCTTCACAGGGTCCCCCAAGCTATAATTAGTGATTGTCAACTCCAGTTTACCTCCATATTTTGAGAAGAGTTGTGTAAGACTATTTTAGATTCGTCCCTGCCATCTAACTGCCTATCAACCCAAATCAGTTGGGCAGACTGAACGAGTTTCCAGTTTCTAGAACAGTTCATGTGGTGTTACACCGCCGCAGATCATTCAGATTGGGTTTCCCATCTCCTCATGGCCCAATTCATTACAAAAATGCCCAACATGCATCTTTCAGTTGTTCTCCCTTCTTTGACAATTATGGTTTAAACCCTGCCTTAACATGGAGCCCAGGTGTGGATCCAAGGTGGAAGCGGTTGTGGACTTTGCCCAAAATGATCAAAAATACACCAGTGGTTGAGCACAAAGGTAGATGCGGCCATGCAAGCTTACAAGGAGAATGCTGATGGCAAGCGATGAGATGGACCAACGTACAAGGAAGGAGAGCTCATGATGCTGGATGCTAAAAACTTCCCAACCAAGCAACCATGCAAAAAACTTGGACCAAAGAGGATTGAGCCTTACCGCATTGTCAGAAAGATGGGCTACGCATCATACCAGTTGGACCTCCCCCCTCATTTTTTATCTTTTCATTCTTCCATGAAAGCAAGCTTACGTTGTTTAAGAGCCCATACCAGAGACTCTTAAGGCTTACTCTTAGATGGGGCGCGGAGTGGGAAGTAGAGGTATTTGTAGCCTCTCATCAGGTAAGAAGAAGACTTGAGTATTTTTATCCCAGGAGAGATTTGATGCAGCGGAGAACATTTGGGTCCCAGAGCATGACTGCGCCCATGCCCAAAATCTAATTGAAGCAATCTACCAGCGTTTCCCTGAGGCTGCAGGATCTAAGTACAAGCAAGCCATCTCTGCCATGAATTTGGCCACAGCTCACAAAATTCTTTCCTTGGAGAATGCCCCTGGAGGGGGTGGAGCCCAAAATAGAGGAGAGAGTAATGTCATGTTTACATGACTTTATTGAGGGGACCAACTTCCAAGACAAAGATGGGCGTCAAGAGTCTAAAATAGTCAATGTACAGGACCTCCCTGACTTAAAACACCTTGTACCAACGCTGGGTGCAGGCCAGATATGCCCATGTTGGTTCAGGGGAAGTGCAAGATGGCCAGCCAAGTATTTTGGCAGTGGCATTAAAATCGGATGAGTTACCTTCTAAACAATGACAGTTTAGTTCAGGTGCTTAGATATTGGGGATTTGAAACTCATTCAATTTTTAACATTTTCAAATTGGGACGGCTTAGATTACAATCAATAATTTGAGTTCATTTGACCTTGAGCTACAGTACCCTGGCTGATTGCGTGGTGCAACAATTGGTTTGTTTAGGCTTAGAACCATTTTCCCATATTGATGACTCGCTTCCCCTTGTTTAAAGTATGGTTCTCAAGGCCAACTTTCCTTGTTGGTTATCTTCCTTTTAATAAAATCCCATTAGTTTATGTTTTTTATATATTACCTTGGGCAAACCTGTGCACGGACCTTTTCTGGGAGGTCCCTAATAACATCAGCCACTTTATTTGCACAATTTTTAACGATCACAGATGGTGCACCACTGAAGCGCCCTAGTCATCTCCAGACTGAGGCACATAAGCCCTCCAGCCCAGATCACCGCTTGGATATGGACTCCTCTTTCAGGTCCAATTAAGTTTTGTTGTTTGTTCGCTCTTTATTAATATATACCATGTTGAACACCCTTACCCTATGTCACTTTAGCTCCAGCACTCTCTGCGGGGCTATAGTCCCCATAATACTGATTACTAGTTCCCTGGCGGTGTAGCTTTTCTCAGCGCATCACTTTGTTGGGAATGGGAGAGTTATAAACATTCACTTGACAGTACCTCTAGTCAACAGATTAAAAGTTTTCTTCTATGACATATTGTTATTTTTATGGGCAATGGTTTGGTCTCTTCTTCCCAACTGTTTCATATCCATATGGAAAGTCTCCATCCATCAAATTTCCTGAATAGAATTAATCTAATTTTCTTGACCTTGGACATGTTGGAGGAACCTCACATAAAATTTTTGCCTGCTTATATTTAAACATACTACTAGTCTTTTTATGGTTATCTAAGGGTGGCTAGCCTGGCAGGGTAATTCCTGCTTCCACTCTAGTCCAAGTTTTGTTGAACACAAGTTCTAAACCTTTACTGGCTATAAAACTCTTGGTGTTGTATATTTGTCCTAAGGTCGACCCTCCTAAAAAAATTTATGGTTATCTTCTTAAATATGTTCTTTCTGAGGGAAGCTGTAAGGCTAATTATAACTTGCAATAAAGTAAAAGTTTGCGCTTACACTAATGCCCCTACATCCGTTCACTTTCAAGACCTTCTTGCAGAGGAACTGAGTGTGATGCACAAACATTTTCTGCATGAGACTACAGGCCTGATTAGCCATAGCGGCTGATGGCACCACTGTAGTATCACTTTTAGATTACCCAAGTAATGTCTGCTTTGCCATAGAACATGTCTGTCTGCTCAATGAACTTCTGGAAACCCAAAAACTCCTGATATTACTTTATAAGTTCCTTCAACTCATGGAATGATTGACCTTTCCAAAAAACATTCAAGACGCTGCATGGTCCAACCTATTACTTTCTCAAGTCTGGATTTTCTTTATTATATATTCTTAATTCTGACCATTCTCCAAGGTGGAAAAATCACTTTGACCTAACTTGCTCTAATATTTATTAATAAACTAAACCTTAACATCTTGTCCTTAATGGCCGGCCACACACCTAGGGCCCATCTTGGAGAATGAGATTAAAAATAGCCTCGCAAGTTGAGAATCAACTGGCCTAACCCAGATGAGGACTTATGTGCCATATTTTCATAAAATATTCTTTGGGTGCCATGTCAATTTAAAATAAGTCCCCCAATCTGCCCACCTGCTCAGAACCAGCACCTACTGCCACCGCCTCAAAACCTTTTTTCCATATGCCTCTAAGTTGAGCAAAAATGCCACCTACAATCTTCGCCTTACTTATTCCCGCGTTAGTTTCATATATAAAGACACCGTTCTGCATTACATGTTGTACCCTTTACATTGAACTATCAGGAAGATTAAAAAGAGTGGCGTCAAAGAAAGATTATAGACTCTGATAGATATGGGGCAAAGACAACTACCTTTATGTGGTATTAGCCACAAATGTTAAGGCTGGAGATGAGTAAAAAAAGGGAGCATTACACTTACAGATATTGTAAAGTTATCAGGATATTAGAAGATCCAGTCTCAGGTTCAGTTCAGTCAGGGTCCCTACCAATACAAGCATTCATTCAGGTAATATATAGAACTAATCATCCTATTATCCTGGGAATGCGTTGGCGGCACAAATACTCACTGCTTTATAACTTGGATAAATTACAGGTCATAATTAAAGAATAGCCATTGGTCGTGATAGATCTCATCACTGCTGGCATGGGCAATTTAAGCATGAATTTTATGCGTCCTGCAGTTCTTATGTTAGAGATACCCAAGGAGTTTATGACCTCTAAACACCTGTTCCAGAAGATCTTGTATGTCGCTGTATCACTGTAGTGTCCCTACTCCTTCTTGTTCAATTTCAAACCTGATGCAGAATTATGAGAGGGTTCCCCAATTACCCATTCTCAGCATAACAGTTCTATTTACTGTAGCTGAAATTTAAAAAATGGACACAAAACTATAAACTAGAGGGGAGTTTGATGAAGATCAAAAGAATGGTCTAGATAGATGACTTTTATTGAGATAAAAAGTGTCAATAATTATAGGGTGTGTGGTGACGTGGTACCAAAGGGACCTCCATGGCCCCATACAATCAGTGTCTTTTTCTTTCTTCCAGATCGCCCATTAGGTTAATGCCCTTATTTTTCTGCATCTTCTTTGTGACTGTGATGTTGGAAGCCGCATTTTGTAGTTCTGGATGCGGGGCTGCAATTTCATAAGGCATCTTTATCAATTCATGAGTGCATGATGCTTCCTGATCGAAATCCTCATCAGTGCCTATAAGGACAGGTATTGATCATGAGGGCTCGAAAATCGACTTATTAAGGCTCTATTCAGGTAGGGATTTCATATCATTCCTCATCTCAATTTCTGACAACGCCTTGCCCAAGGTCTTGTCAGAGGGGGGTAGAGGGCCATAAAAATCAGCCATGTACTCAGTTTACCGCTGTCTCCTGATTAACGTCAACAATGAATACTAAGAGTTCACTTTATGAATGACTTTATAGGGTTCACAGAAATAACGTCAAACTTGTTCTGTCAATCTTTGGGTCAATGGTGATAAAAGAGAATTAGGTCATCTAATTAAAAAATGAATAAGGAGGGACAACCAACTTTGAATCAGGATGTATCCCTTTCTGTGGTAATAACAATGCCTTGTATGTCTAGGGCTTAAAATCAGACATTTTTATTAGCTAAGTCCTCATGGTCAATTAGAGTTCTCAGGCACGGAGGTATTTAGTAGGGGTTGAACGCTACCTTGGTAGTTGAATAGCATGCCCATATAGCGCTTTAAAGGGGACATCTTAATTATTTGATGGTAGCTTATTTGGCAAGTGAGAAAGGCTCTGGATAGATAATAGTTACACCGTTTAGGATCAGAGGCGGCCATCTTCCACAAAATAGAGACAAGTATTCCATAAGCACATTCCACCTCCCCATTGGTTGAGGGGTTATAGGGGGCAGTAAATGTTTGGTTAGTTCCAAAAAAGTTAGTTCTTGGACTACCTGTGAGATAAATTTAGCCCAATGTCCAAAAGTAAAGGTTGTGGGCATCCATGCTGGGTGAAAATAGATCAAATAAGGAATAAGGCTGTGTCTTTCACTGTAGCGAAGCAACAAAATTTACTTCAACCAATTTTAGTCAAGTGGTCCACAGATAATAAATTATACCTATGGCCATGTACTTGGTTGGCAGAGGGCCCATCATTGACGCTGACGACTTTAAATGTGCTTGAAGGAGCCACTACTGAACGTTGTTACTGATAACTACCCCAATTTTGGGATTAACAAGTCACACAAGTCTATAGAACTTCCTGGATGGTCTCAACCTCCTGATCCTGATAGTATCATTTCTTTAAAAAAATTTTGGGTTTTTTAACTGCTACGTGTCCCACAGTTGAGTGTCCTTCGCAAATAACATATTTTTGGGAGAAGGGTGTATATAAGGGAACCATTTCTTGTTGACTTTCTTATACAGCATTCACTCTTTAATTTTAATGTTTCAGGTCATCTTTCAGAGTTCGTCTTGGACCTCAGGAGTCTCCAACTCCAATTTCTCTGGCTGGCCAATAGATCATATATTTAGTCTTCTTTGGGGGTCAAGGTGGCCAGAAATGGCATCCTTAAGAGACCCTTGGCATTCTAATGAATCGCTCCTGCACAATGGGTAATAGTAAAATCGTAGTTCTATAACCTTAGGGCCTATCTTGCTAACTGGTTGTCTGTGTCCTTAACCTTATGCAGCCATCAAAGAGAGGAATGGTCAGTGATAACTGTGGAATTGGTGCCATATAGGTAGGTCCATAAATGCTTTATAATCAATAACACAGCCCAGGAACTCACACTTGGTAATGCTATAATTTTGTTCAACCTTGCTTAGGTCTTTCTAAAATAGCCCACTGGGTGATTGACATATCTTAATTGTGCTGAGCTAGGATGGCACTGATAGCGACATCACTAGTATCTTTGAATATCAAAAGGGTCAGCCAAAACGTGGATGAACTAAATATAGGATTAGTACAAAGAGAATTCCGCAACGCATTATAAGCCAGTTATTGTTAAGGCTGCCAATTAAAGGCATATTCTTTGTAGAAGTAGACCAGGGGTTTGGCTAATTCAGCAAACCAAGGGATGAACTGACGATAATAAGCCTCCATGCCAAGGAATACTTGAATATCATTAAGACTCTGAGGGCATAATATCGTGTTGATGACGGTGACTATATCCAAGATGTGCTGAATACCATGTGCCAAGACCTTGCGTCTAAATAATTCCATTTCTAATTGGAAGAAGAGCACTTCAAAGGCTTGAGCTTTATAAAGGTCTTTATAATATAATAAAGACTTTCTAAAGATGTTCCACATTACCATTGAAGTTTCTCGAGAAAACAGTGATATCATAATGGTACACGAGGCCACAGGTTAGCTTCAAAGCATTTAGGGTATATTCCATAGAGGTTGGAAGGTGGTGGGCGTGTTGCAAAGGCCCTGGGTTATCCTCATTAGCTCAAATAACCCTTCATAGGTATGAGCGCTCATTTGGACCAATTTTCAGAGGCTAGATTCACTAGACAATATCTGCTAGTGCTATCCACAGCAGAAAAATGTTGTGACTTAGCAAGCAAGTGGAGAGTTATTGATCTGAGGCAAGAGTTAACTGTCCTTCTTGGTAATGTTGTTAAGTCTTTGACAGTCCATTACTACACGATTATCTGCCATCCTTTTCTGAAATATAAGAGGGGAGTCCCAAAGGGCTATGCAAAAGCACCAATAGCTCATCTCCAGGTAGTTTCTAATGATCAACAGCCACCTGAGCCTCTTTTACTTTATTTTTTTGGTAGAAACAGGACTGAATGGGTTGAGAGTCCCAATATCAAAGTGATGTAAATTTCCTTTCATTTTCCTAAAATTGTAGGTGGAGGTTGATAGAGGTCCGAGTATTCTTTTAGTAATTTCCTATCTTGGCTCTGTTGTTCACTAGTTAGCTCTTGACCAATAGAAGTGTCGACTAGAGCTAATGATGGTTGTGCTTCTAATTCTAAATCACTTAGATTCCAATACTACAGACATCATCAATGGCCTTGCAGAAATTAGGCAAACCTAAGTGGCTGGAGTATTAGGCCCCACTATCCTAGGTTTGTTTTTAGGTTAGTTATCATCACCAATATGGATCCAGAATAGGCAGGATCTAAATTTCTTGACAGGTAAAGACCTCCTTGACAGTTAAGTTATCCATGCCTTGGATTTTAGAAATTGCCCTAAGGGAATAATGTTATGAATCCAGGTATTATGATGACTCAGGATGATGGAAGTATAGTGGTCGTCTTATGAAAATAGATAGACATGCCCTATTGGCCTTCTACCACAGGAGGGGTATCCATACTAAAGAAAATTTACATGATATTCGGCTGGTTGATCCAGCTTTTTCTCTCCAACAGTAAAGCCTGATCTTTGACCTCCGTCTTGGCATCACAGGAGATTTCAAAACCAATGGGACCCACTGTCCCAACTGGGAATAAATCTCTCATCATTTTCATGATGGTGGAATATTCCCTAAAAAACTGAGTCCCAAAGAGTTCATAATATGGGTTTTTAATGCAATGGCCTGGGTATTCAAAAAATGATTTCCAAAGTGAATGGTAGAGAGGAATAGGCCCCAATAGACTGAGTGCTTTGTGGCCCAGCCATATTATACTTCACGTAATGTGTCAAGTAGGGAGCAATCTTTTTGCTCTATTAATTATACGAAATGACAA
>JAKSZP010015536.1:0-11576 GCA_022478985.1 Massospora cicadina | reverse complement strand
GATTCATTCATGACCTTTTGGAATATTCAAGGGTCTCCAGACTGTTTAAAGAGAATTATATTATTATTAAACTTCTTAAACTTAGCAATAAAGGTTTTCTTTAATATTGAGTTCCTCCCTATGTTTAAAGGATATTATCAGATAATGAGTCAATGTTAGTGAAAAGTTAATCTCCATAGAACATTTTAATGTTCACAATTAGAGACAAAAAATTGCACTCTTCTACATGGCCTGGTTAAATGAGATATATTCTATATATAGCTAAAATTTCTAAAGGATTAATACCACTGTAAAGGCCTAAGGGTAGTTAAGTGATAGAAAAGGCCACTGACGACATTTTTATTTTTACTAAATTCTCCTGTCTTAAGTCATCAATAAAAATAATTTTCATTGTTCTTTGTATGACTATCATCAAAATTATGTGATGGCAGATTTAAGAGAAAATTTGTTGCCAACTTCATAACTAGTACTATTGCAACAGCTAATGAAACTAAGGTAAGCCTGCCAGTCTGGATGATTAAATACCCAAAAAAACAAGCCAGAATATCAATGGTATAGCCGCCCACAAGGCTTTGTATTTATTCATAAGGGGGATAACCAAGAATTGGAGATGCACAACAAAGGTCACCAGCATTCCAAAAGTAACTACATGATAGTAACCATGACCGCAGCAGAAACAATATGTCAGTTTTCCATGCACGCCTGAGAGGTTTGAGGATTTCTGTTAACAAGGGGAACGTGCGGAATTACTGCAGAACTTGGAAAATTGAGAGGGGAGATATTAAAAAAAGCATGGTAAGATTGCAATGCCGTAAGGCATCTAAGTTGGGAGACGAGACCAAGTGGGCCCCATACAGATACCCCCACTCAAGCAGGGAAGGCAGCATCGTAGTTACAATCACCACTATAGTCAAGTCATTGTGCAGACCAGAAGCATGGCACCTTGGCGAGTATCATGGCTAACTTGTAGCTATAGTATTTTTGACAAAATTACTTTTTTTTCGCATACCTGTATATTGTAAGGCAAATTAAAGGATTGACTGATAGCAGGTCCTGTTGGGGCCTACTGTACTAAGAGCCATATGGTTAGGGAGTAAGAGAGGGGGTGTCATGGAGTGTGCTGATAATAATAATACTGGCATGGAGCTCCAAGTGAGTGACCACCCAGATCACCAGCCAGAATAACTGTGGTACAGCCATCCATATTGACAGATGAAAAATTAAAAAGGAAGCTTTGAGAACTAGCCAGAATTTTCAGAATAGGAAATCAGCTTCACTAAATGTTCAAAGGAATTTGGAAGCACAAATAATTTTAGATATAAGTTTAAAAACCTTTATTAAAATCAAAATGGCGGGAAAAATGGAGCAACAGTGGTTCCTGTCAGGGACTGCTACTCTATATGCTCACTAAAATAAGGAACTGAGCTAAATGCACAACTATTGAGAACATTTTTTAATTTAATTATGAGGGTTTTTAGTCTGAATGATTTCTGATACTGACTCAGATCTGCCATCTCAGTTAGATTAACATCAGATTCACTAGCAAGGATGTTATAAATTTGACAATATTATTGGGATATGCCATAAGGTTTTTGCACAGGGTCAATCCCACTGAGCAATGTAAGGATGATATGGGAGATTGTTGGCCCCCAAAGACAAACGTAAAGATTATAACAAAATATGAATCAATCACTTCAGCCACATCACTCTATTTATTTAATATATAACAGCAGATCCCTTCTGCTCCGCTCGCTTCTTCAGACTAAGATTCCACCCATTTCAATCTTCTCATCTCGCTTATATATCAGCATCTTTGGTCAATACTGACCTATTTGCTTAGAAAATTTGTTTCCACCATATTCTCATTGGTTCCAGCAGTTCTACTATTCTCTAAATTCACTATTGCCTAGTTTGAGGCGATCAAATAATTATTCATTGTATGTTGACATCACCTTATTGCCTATTTTGGAGGAGATCCAATATTAACCATTTCTGACCCAATATTGCATCATCCCAAGGTGCTCAAATTTTTACTCTATAAATCATGGTCAACAGATTCTAGACAATCCGCTATGGCTATTTTGGACTTATCATCTGGTCATATCAGGATCTTGATATTACCCCCCATGACTGGATGATAAGTCTCCTATTGCTTATACGCCCAGAGGAACTTCACGTGCACTCAGTTAATGATCTGACCACTTGTAGGGCCATTGATAGTATAGGCGTCAATACCTGTTTTCTCAATTATTTCAAATGGATATACCAAATGCTGGAAAATTTGTGCTTCTGACCAAACTCATGTTGGTCATGGAATAGAACCATGCCCCCAACTTTAAACTGAGCTAACCTGCTATGTCATACCTGATTGGCAGTCTAGTTCTTTATCTTCTTTGCTAAGATGAACGCGTATGCTTCAGTTTTGCAACTTGATTAATTTTCCGCTAGGTTAGTCAAATAGCGTTGGGGATCCATTCCTCTGGTATTTTCTATGTAAGCATAAAGCAGTGCCGGAAGAGCAGGGTGTCATCCATATAATAGTTGAAAGGGTCTCTCCCCATGGCAGAATAGTAGCTAATGTTGTATGAAAATAACAGCGGTGGAAAGGATGGAACTCAAATTGGAAGGTCAATCCTTTACCAATTTTCTGGAGTATGTTCACCAAGGTCCTATTAACTCGCTCAACCATTCCATTGGACTTGGGGTGGTATGGCGTCATCAGAGCCCCGCGTATGCCCATAATCTCGCTTAATTTTTGGAAAGATGTGCAAGGTGAAGTTGATATTGTTATTGATAAGAATGAACTGAGGGCAACCATGTCGCTATATAAAACAATAAATCACAAACTTGGCCACTGTGACTACTAAAATCCAGTATTTCCCGTGCAACAACCAACCTGGTCAAGTGGTCAATTGCCACCATAATATATAAGGACCGGTTAGTTCCTGTTGGCAGAGGGCTAATGACATCCAGGAAACTGTATGCTAAGAAAAATGTGGTTTCACTAGCCGGTATGAAGTCTTCTGGCAGAACGGCTTGACCACTTGGCACTGGTGGCAGCAGGAAATGGTTTCAAGGAAGTTGAAGTTCATGCTTTCCCAATAATACCGAGGACGCAACAATTCAAATGTCTTGTTCACGCCACCATGTCCAACTGCCTTATTTGAGCTCATGATAATTCTAAGCCTTGCTGAGGGCTTTGGGAAGTCCACTGTCAACTCTAATCCATTTGTACAACATCCCGTTATGCTGGAAGGTATTGGCTCAGATTTTATATAAAATGCAATTATCACTTGAGGCGGCCCATCATTGTACTTTCTGCTGAACATCTTATTGTACATTATGTTGCTCAGATCTGCCGTAACTGCAATAGTTGGTAGCCTTGACAAGCAATCAGCGTTCTAGTGACTTGCTAAAGGTCAGTGGAGGATCTCGAAGTCATAAGCTTTCAGTTTGAGGGCCCATTGGGCTAGGCGCCCTTCAGGCTTCTTGAGGTTCTGTAACCTATGTAACGACACATGATCCGTTATGACTTTGAACTTCACCTCATGCAAGTATACCAGAAATTTCTTACAAGCATAGCTACCGCTAAGCACTACAGCTTAGTCATTGTGAAATTAAGTTCATGGCAATTCAGGATTTGACTGCAGCATGATACTGGGTGCTCCTCGCCCTCATCATCTTTTTGGGATAGGACCGCACCTAAAGCGGAAAGGGATGCATGCATCTGGATGATTAATTCTTTATAAGTTTTTAGATAGTGTAGCACCAGTGTACTGATCAGCGCCTTCCAAAGGGTGTCAAAGGAGCATTGATGGCGTTCCATCCATTTAAACACCATCCTTTTTAACAATTCAGTTAGTGGGCCCCCAATACAGCTGTAGTTAGTGATGAAGCACCAGTAGTACCTGACCATTCCCAAAGGTACCTGTATGTCACGCTTACTGTTTGGTTTCTTCATTTTTAAAATGGCCTTCACCCTGGCCAGCTGCTGTTTCAGCCCTTTGTAGTCTACCACAAACCCTACTATTCCAGCTGGTCTTCGAAAAAGTTACATTAATGAGGCTTAATCTTGATGTTAGCCTCAGCAAGCTTGTGAATACCTCTTTTATATGGACAAGGTGCATAAAAAGGTTCAAGAGAACATTAATGTCATTGAGGTACACAAGGATACATGACAGAATCAGTTCAACAAGTATAGTATCCATGGCTCGTTGGAAAGTAACCAGGGCGTTACATAGACTTTGAGGCATACGTGTTGGTTGGAAAAGCACCTTGGATGTGATTACATCACATTTCTCATGTACCGCTGCAGACAACTTGATTTGCCATAACCCAATATCAGATCCATCACTGAGAAGTAGAAAGATCCTTCTAACCGATCCAACGCATCATAAATCTGAGGCAAGGTATATGAGTTTTTTTAGTAATACTGTTGAGCTTTAAGTAGTCATCACCACCCAGTTGGTACCGTCCTTCTTTTTTATAATCAGGATGGTCAAACCCCACAGACTCTTGGATGGTTAAGCATCCCTTGCTCCTGCAGCTTTTCTATTTCCTCAGCCACTACTTCCTCAGCTGCCCTAGTAGGAAGATCAGCCCAGAGATGATGAGGGGGTGATCCCTAGTTTCCAATTGATGGAACACCCCCCAAGCACACCCAAAATTGTGGTCATCAACAGCAAAAATCTTCTTGTATCTTGTAAATAAATTTATTTCTCGGTCTTTTTGGTCTTCTGGTAACCCCATTATATTCTCCTGTAGTACCACTGTCATTACGCTGGGCTGCAGCTTGACAGTTAGACCAAATTCATTTAGTGACTTAAACTTGTAAACCCAGAGAGCCTCCTTCACTGGGGTCAATTGTAAATACGCCCTATTGGATGCTGGCAGATTTTCATTGGTTCATGCTGTAGATTTGCTAACAAAACCTTGATCTCCCCATGTACTGGGAGTATAATGCCTGGAACCACATGGGGCTCAAGCCGCAATTGCTGATAAGCCCAATGACCTCCCCATAAAGCCCAGCTGGAACTTCCACCTCTAACTCAGTGTTTATTACTTGGTGTCTGGAGGGGATGGATATAAGGCTGGCAGCTCTGAGCGGCTGATCTTGATATTCTTATATTTGCTGGGGAAGGGCCCAGGTCTTACTCATCAGTCAATAGTAGTGAACTGAAATCACCACGTCACTTTAAGCAAGGTTATATGTCCCATGTGCACCAGATCCTTTGGAACTATGCTGTAGGTAAAAAATTGTGATCCGCTGTCCCAAAAGTTCAAACATCTCCTCTGTCATGTCAACGACAGCACCAAAGTGTCACATAAAAAAGGTTTCAAATAACAGGTCGAAATTGTTATATGGTAGCACTATCGCCAGAGCTACCATGAAAAATAACCCAAACCGCAAAGATAGCGGTCTATACACACCCTCCGAGGCCATTCTTTCCACACCCACGGTCCCATACATCATTTGATGTTCTACAACAGTTTTTTGTGTCAACTTCGCCACCAACATAGTAGAAACTATATTGATTGGGGCGCCTGTATCTATGATAGCGTGGACGCACTTGTTTGCTACAAAAATGTCACAGTAGGTACATTCAGAATAAGAAGAATATTGACTGTTTAATACGAAAACGGTTAAGGGTCTCTTTTTCCAAGGAAGCTCATAATCCACTCACCAACTTTGGGGTATTCTTTAGCAATAGCTTCTAGAAGAAGGGCATTGTTTAAACCTTTCAGGTAAGGTGCATTTGCGGCTGGATCCAGCTTGTCTGAAGAAGCTTGGTCAATCATTTGGCAGGCGTACGCCTTTAGTTACACCTGAGGTCCTTCATCCACCGCAGCCTTGGCTTGCGCCCAAGTTGGTACATTCACTCCTCCAACTGGTTGCTGATATAAAAACCCGACATTGTATTGATGAACTGCCGCTGATTATACTTCAATAGGTTCAAGTGGAACGTGTGGGGTTGGGATAGAAAAAAATAGAGAGTCCTTTTCTGCTCCGCTCCATCTTTTCCTTGGTAGTATTGATTCTGATGTACATAATGGACCTGACGGTTGGGGAAACTCCAGACAAGGTGGCCAGGGCAACCTTATTTGGTACAAAAAACCCGTAGGATCTGCGTTCTTGGCTCTCATAAGATAGCCTAGGCTAATAAGTTGATTGTTGGCGTTTGGTGTAACCAGGGCCAGTTCAATAGGTTGGCTGCTGACGGTTGGCATAGTTAGGCCCAGTTTGGTAGTTGGGTTGTTGACAATTATCATAAGCATGTCCGGGGCAGAAGTTGAACTGCTGGGGTAACTTGGCTGAGGACGAGGCGCATAATTATAATAAGGCAGGTGTTACCAGGCAGAATCTGAACAGGGCGGGAGTATTCCCCTGAATAAGAAGGCCCAGTGATGGAGGCGGTATGTTTCTGCTCTATATTCGGTGGAGGAAAGGTGGTGAATAGATGGCGCAAAAACTGGACAATTTTGAACTGGGGCACGTCCTCCTCCAAAATTGGAGTCATGACGTTGTAAAGCTCGCGGTATGGCTTCACTTCTGAGGTCATTGCTATGCAAACATCGGATTTGAATAAAGTCCATGCCCCAACTAACACATGGTCTTCCGCTATAAATCTGCCAGCAAACGCAGTAAGGATCACATTGCATTGAAAACCAAAAGTCAAGGTCTCAGCCTTACACTGCAATATCTTTGTGGTACCTCTAAAAACCGCAGCACAGTATACTTCACTGTCTGGTATGTAACAGAACTGTTTGGAAGGTAGCAAGTAAGTTGTTCAGCACTCCCAACATCTAAGGCGAATATCAGGAATTTAGCCTTCCACCAATTAGAGGCTTCTCTCCACCACAAATTATATTTTTTGAAAAAACATGAATGTTTCCATTGTGGTCAAATGGAGGTAGCTTGTCAATGCAGATCTCCTGCTCACGCTCACAACTGCAAGCATTAGGAGTGCATTGTAGATTTGATCAAGGCCCATAGCTGAGATCTTAATGAGTAGTTGGCTCAGAAGGGTCAGCAGCTCTAGGGGTAGCGTAGGGCTCTTCAGCGGGCAGGACTGCCATCACCTGGTGGGTTTGTTGGGTCAAAACATGATCATCACCAGAGCAGCCATCATAATTCAATCAGCTCCCACTGCATGCGGGTTCATAGAAAAGCTCTTCAGAGGAGCATCCAGTCTCTTAAGCTTGTAAAAAATTCTTCCCAAGCGACTCTTTGTTTTTCTGCTTCTCAATGGGGACAAGGCGGGAAAAAGTAGGTGTACTTCCGCTCCATGCAGTGTAGATGCTTAGTGGCGAATCACCCAGGCGATTGGCAAGTTGCCAATTATGTTGTTCAAGTAGTCGTAGCTGGCTAGCCACACTTTTAAGTTGATTAATTACATCGTTGCGCTCATGCAGCTGCTCCTTTTGTTTTTTGAGAATGGCGCTTACAATAAGTTTAATGTCAGTGGTTTTTGCCAGCACAGCTGTTTGGGAAAATTCTCCAGTGGTGCAGGCTGATATGCTATGGCCGCGTATTGGAGAATCTTTTAATTTATTAGTGGTTGTTCAATGGGACCCCTGTAGTGAACATCACTGTTATAATTTTGGCAATATTGTTGGGATATGCTTTTAGGTTTTTGCACAGGGTCAATCCCACTGAGCAATGGAAGGATGATATGGAGATTGTTGGCCCCCAAAGACAAATGTAAAGATTATAACAAAATATGAATCAATCACTTCAGCTACATCACTCTATTTATTTAATATATAATAGCAGATCCCTTCTGCTCCGCTCGCTTCTTCCTACTAAGAATCCTCCCATTTCAATCTTCTCATCTCGCTTATATATCAGCGATTTCAGTCAATACTGACCCGTTTGCATAAACTATTTGTTTCCACCATATTCTCATTGGTTCTAGCAGAGTCTACTATTCCCTAAATTCTCTATCGCCTTAGTTTGAGGCGATCTACTAAATTATTCATCATATGTCATCATTACCTTATTGCCAATTATGGAGGCGATCCAATAACAACCCTTTCTGACCTAATATTGCCTCATCCTGAAGCACTCGAATCATGTACTCTATAAATCTTGGTTATTTGATTCTAGCCAATCCGCTGTGGCTATTTTGGGTCTATCATCCAGTCATATCAGGATCTTGACAGAGGGTATTCATTCTTCTGCAATCACGCTTGGCACAATGATGACAACGCCTTTTAGCAGATGGTAGGTTGCGCCTATGGACGGGCCACATATGCTGGCTCCATTGCGTTGGAAAAGGATTGGAAATGCACGTACCTGTCAGAAATAGACTCATTTGGGAAATCTCTGAGGAAACCTGAAGATGGGAATCCTCACGCCCAAAACTAACTTAGTCCCTTTATATTTGACAGAATGTGACTTGAGATCCCTGGCGAAACTCAAACCTATGAATACTCACTCCTGAGGACGCGCACCAATTTTCTCCGCTGGCACTGGCTTCTACCCTCTGCCACCTACTGGCAAAGCTTCTAATTTTCCCACAAATTCTTTAGTAGTGAGCAGGTGCCACAAGTTGCAATTCGCAGGGGATACACTGTTACCCATCTCTCATCCACCACATGGGCTAGATCGCCTAGGGTGATGAGAGGGATGGCTACCAGCTTCTTCCCCTTTATTGTTTAAAGAAGATTTTCTCCCATTATAGCCGCAGGGGTTGTTCCCCAAGGCTTACAAGGGGTGCAGACATCCTTGAACCCTATCACGCTCAATTCTGGTGAGGTAACACAATTAAGCGCTTTAATACTGATTTATAATTAACTTGACCAGCCAGATCATTTTTATCTATTTAAAAAATGGAGTGCAATTCCTCCTAGAGAGCCAGTGAAAGTTTGTTTGACAGCTGGCGGGTTGCACTTAAGTCCAGGGCAGGTAAGAAGCCCCATACATAAATTGAATGGGTTCTGCAAGCTCTAATATTTGGGGTATGCACGCTTTCACTGGTGACAAGGAGGGAAGTTGTATGGGTTTTTTTTCTTAGATTGATTAAACAAATTTATTACATTTAGTATCAACTCACTATTATAAACAAACCCAGCCTAGGGAAAAATGCCTTCTGCATGGTGGCACTGCAACTTTCCTGTTGGTGTGTGCTTCTGGCCATTACCACCTCCTGACACACGCCTGATATTCTCCATTAATTTTGGTGGTGAGATGAGGGGGTAATGAGATAGCCTTCTTGGGATAGGCTGTCACCCACCTCTCATCTACCACGTGGCTTAGATAACCCTAGTTTTAAGGGGGAGGCAGCCTTCTTTGTCTCCTACTTGGTTTTAAGGGATGCAGCTCCAAATTGAGGTTCAGGATGGTGATCCTCAGTACTTACATTATTTTTCCTTCAGGTACAGGGGGAGCATTACCATCAGGAACTTGAGAAAAAGCAAAGTTTCTATGTGCCTTGAGAAACTTGATAGTAAGGGGGTGGCAATCTTTAGAGGAGGGCAAAAATATTTTGTGATTTGATACATGGAAGGCCTCCGCTAAATTGTAACAATAGGCATAATCTTGGGCACTCACCCAGATAGTATTAGGAAGTGATTTCTTCCAGGAAACCAAGTAATGTACAGAATGGCTCAATTTCCATGATGCCAAAATTGCGTTAACTTTGGCCTCCTCTGAATCCTCTACTAGGATGAGCTCCTTCACGGAGGTTATTTACCACATAAAATGATAACTGGGAATAGTGAAATATGAGATGTTGCTTTCAATGGGCTGAGGGACAACCAGAAAGTTTCTTTCCCTAAGTCTTCCTCCACTAAGTGGGGCCCAGAGCGTTTTCTAACAACTTCATGGAGGAAAACTTCATATGCAAATGTCTTTATCCAATGTGTTTTAAAACCCACATTGGAGTCTTTGGATGGAAGATGTTTATAATACGCAAACCGCTTATAATCATTAATTGCTTCGGTTAATTGTTTCAAAACTAGTGAATGAGTATTCCAGATTTTTTGCAATTGTTCTTTTTCAACTGGCACTTCCAGAGAAGGCATGGCCCAATTGTAAATGAGGGGCTGTACCCCAAGGTGGTTCCAAAGGGAGAAAAGCTGGTGAACGTGTGAGTGGCGGTATTGTTTGCAAATTGTGCCAGGGGAAAGTCAGCAGCCCAGATATATTGAGCAGCAGATGCATAGCAGCGAAGGTACTTTTCAAGCATTTTGGTTGACCCTCTCCGTCTGCCTGTCTGACTGGAGATGGTACGCGGTGGTATGGCACAGCTTAATTTTCAGGATGGCAAGAAGTGCAGTCCAAAACAGGGTGGTAAGTTATACTTTCAGTTACTCCCCACCTCCTGCGATGGCCAAACATGAAGACATGTTAACTTGAAGAGACTAGTTGTTCCTATAAAAAGGATGCTCACTGACATGAGATAATTAGTTAATATTTAGTAAAGCTTTCCACTTAGCCTAATTTTAATAAGCCATTAAAACTGTGGAGCTCAAAAATAAAGTTGACTGATTTTGAGGTTCACGTTTATAACTGCTTCAAGATGGAGGTGACCGTTCTTACCTGAACTATCAGACTTATCCTGAGCACACATCATGCAATTTGTAATCTGAGTTGACTTATCCTCAAAGATCCCTGGTCAGTTGAATGCCCGCTTTAACCAAATTGAGGCAATTATTCCCTGGGCGTCCCACTGCTGGGGGTCATATGGGCGGAGATTACTTCATAATGTTGGGAGGAACCCAAACTCTGTTCCAGAACAAAATCATTCCCTCCTTCAGTGAATAGTAGGTCTTTTTATGGGCTGACAGCACCAGCTGATCAAACAATTTCAACCCCTACAAGCAGTATATTTGAATTGGCATTACCTAGGATACCAAAGCATATCTGGGGACTCAGTCCTCTACAGAAATTGTGGAAGGAGCAATGGCTAAGATTTGGGCAGGGGGAATCACCATGGTTATCTCCTGTAATTCCTCATCCGCAGGACTTAAAGAGGGATTGAAACTCACCAGATAAAAGAGAACAGTCGAGCTCCTTTTTATATGAAATTATATTTGAAGTTGAAACTACAAAGCTTGCAATACATATAAATCTGACAAAGCAAAAATTTCTGTGGCTTATTGAATTACATATGAGCCTTATGGTCCATTATGACATCAAAATCATGCCTTGATCCTTGAAGAAGATATCATATTGTGTGAGCTACACCACACCACAGAAGCAAGCTTCTTGTCACATATGGCATGATATTGCTCCTAATAGGAAAGCTTGCTCAAGAGTTAAGAAACAAGATTCTCCATCCTGTCATATTCATGAAGCAGAACACCCTAACCATGGATGTAGAAATATCACATGCCATGATAAAAGGACTAATGGATCTGAATGATTAAGAACAGGAGGCGCCACAAACACTTTCTGTATTGCTCAAATTCCGCGTTGCCAATTGTTGTGATTTGATGGAATTGTTGAGATATGTCATAAGGGGTTTTACACAGGGTTTAGCCCACTGAGCAATAGGACCATTGATATGATGATCGTGGTCCTTGGAAACAACAAAAAAACATAATTTAATAAATATGGAGCGCTTGCTCCC
>JAKSZP010015535.1:0-11616 GCA_022478985.1 Massospora cicadina | reverse complement strand
TGAAGGTAAAAGGTACCTTGATAGGTGCTCTCCACTATCAAAGAAGACAGCAACAGTTTTGCTTACCATCGATCCAAGGCCCCTTTCATGGTAAATTCAAAATCATTTAAAATAATAATGCATATCCCCATCATGACTGAAGGGTGGTAAAGTTTCAATCCAAACAATTTCGCCTTGCTCTGGGCTTCAGCCATGAGGAACAGCTGAATTAGGTTCTGAACAACCAGGGGAAACATCCCCTTGTGAACTACCTAGGTATTAACGGATGGAGTCAAATCTTCCAAATTGGACCTGGAAGTGTTTTGGCTTGCAAGGAGGGTCTACCATGACCCAGGAGGGATACTCATTATCTGCTCCATAGCATTCCTCTCCTGACTTGCCGCTAACTGCAACCTTTCCCCCTGTTCCAGCTTGTTCAGCAAAATGTTTGTCAATTATCTGTTTAACTTTAACTGAATGTTTCAAAATTGACCATGGGCTCCACTAGTGTGCCAGGCCAGCCTGTAGAAGACTGGTTGGTCCTTTGCCATTTCAACTTCATTGGCATACCAACCCCTACAAGTCCTCGTTCAACTAACCAACTAACTACCAACGGCTTCGCCTTTAGCCCCATGCATCCTTGGCATGTGCCCTGGCAAGTCCTACCCCCTTCCTGGGAGGCTCAGGCACTTCCATGCAACCCCACTCTCGTGACACTTCACCAACCCATTTGTGCATGCCCCAGAGAGTCCATCCCCCATCTTGGGAGCTATGGCACACCCACTCTTTATACTGCAAGGTTGGAGGCCAGTCAGCGCATCCACTGGTAGCAGCTGGCCAGACACCCACCAGTTCCTCATATGGAGGAGGCATGGAAGCTGGCAGCGCTGGCCAATCCAGGCGTGATCACAAGCGCCTATTAAGGATCTCCATTCCCGACTTCCCCAATTTAGTTGCTCTAAGCTACTTCAAACAAATAGGAAAGATGGGCAAATGAGAGATGTTTAACAGAAGAGAATGAACAACTATTTATACTACTTTTCGGGGCTACATTGCCCGAGTAATCTCTGCCCAAGTGATAATGGAAAATTCATCAGCTACTTGATGCCAGAACTCTATCAGATTGTCAACTTCATTCATTCATTCCTCCTAGTGATTCCCTCCAGATCAACTCATCTGATAATCAAATATTAAATAGGTTAATCCATCCTCAGCTTAAATTGCCGGTCAATCAAATATAATTTTTACTTAAATGGAACATCATGCATCCTCATCATGAGTCACCGGTGCTCCAAATAAGTCACACATATATAAGTGAAAAATAACGAATACTTTGGTATTCCACCAAAAATCCCGTAATCATTTTTCATGGCAGTTGGTGCAGGGATAATATTCCGCTGACCTCAAATCCAAGTTATCGAAATCATTGTTAAATGCTTGTAAACAAATACATCAGCTTTCCACCATAAATTCCCACAATTATCTACAATTTTATAATCCTCACCAAAATGGAAACTTCTGAATCTAAAGCGATTAGAAGTATCTTTATATCAATCAATAGTATTGAACTGGGCGATTAGCCAGCAATCACGTCCAATTAACCAACACCCCTAGTTCTGATACTATCAGAAGGATCAATCTGGTTAACATTTCAACACCAAATAACACTGACACCGCCCATCTTGCAATTCCTATTGAATCATCTCATACTGCTTTTAACCAATGACAGAATTTCTGTTCAAAGTCCAGATTATGCTACACTTCTTGAAGCCATGAGAACGTGTATTCTGGGCTTTGCATTCAAGAGTGTTGCCTGCCGGTGTCATGAACTTGTCAGTTGATTTTCATCTACTTTATTAATGAGTTTGTCTCGCTCTCGCATTAGCTCCTCATTAGCCATTGGAGTGTATCCAAATATACTTGCATATCTACATAAATTACCATCTCAAATAATAAAAGAGTAATGGCTCTACTGCACTCAGCCTGACTAATGATTTCCAATTAAGTAACCTAACTAACCAACTGGAAATATATAAGAGATTTTGACAAGGAGTTGAACACATTGTCACCCATCCGCTGATTACTCTACTCAATAAAAAGTTGGCTAAATTCATCTGCCACAGAGCCAACGTGACCCATTATCCACTCACTTTGCAGGGTTACCCTTTCCCTAATCTGCTATCATGGCTTCAAGTGCTTCCGCCAATTCCACTAGGTCTATCATAAAACGCTTATATTTGCTTCCCAACATGGTTACATCCTGAATCCATTCCGCCAATAAACTGCAGCAATCCAACTGTTCCCCTACAACTCTGTGTAATTTCTGATTCAACTGTGGAACTAAAACGTCCAACTGATGGTGGACATCCCCAACACAGTGGTGCACCTCTACCAGCACCCCCTGCATCTCCAAAAAAGAGTGATTAAGATGGTCAAGTAGAAGGCAAATATTGTTCTGCTGCACTTGAACAAACTGCATGACGTCCCCAATCTCGATATTGTGATGGCCCAGCACATGCAGTAGCTTGCGGACTGGCAGCTGAACATACGTTACTAAATACTCTTCAGTTCCATGAGTACTAAGCCAACGAGACAACCCCATGATAGTGATATCAAAATAGGACATATACAGCGTGTAGAAGGAATCTTGGCTTTGTTTTGTGGAATAAGCTCAAAGTGTGCTCCCCTGCCTCATCTTCATAGAGTTAATACCCCTGCAGAAGCCAATATATAATTTTCCGCAGCTTCTAGGGGTCACATTTGTAGAGCAACCTTATTGACCTGCCACCAACACAGGACAAGTTTCTAACTGCAAATTAATCATATCATCTTCATCACCCGCTCTGATATTGTGAAAAGTGCTGGTTCATTGTTAAATGGTTCTCTAGCTTCCTTGGCATGTCAAGCGAAAAATCCATCAGGTTTTGGCATAAAGAGCAAGGGCTCACCATTTTGCCATAGTGCCAATAAGCTACAGTTGACCAGTGGCTCCCTGTAGAGAGCACCACTGTTAATTTTTCAGCATAATGGTTTGATTCCACCAAGTTGGTTTACACAGGGTATTAGCCACTGAGAAACCAAATCAGACAATATGGGAATTGGCAACTCTAATAAAAATCCAAAAAATAATATATTGAGCAATAATACCAATTGACCTTTTAATAATTTATAATCAACACAGACTTATCTGACAAACACTAAAAACCTCCCTCTCTCAATCTTTCACTAAACTCTTATCTCATTATTCCAGAACAAATGCATCCTCTGCTTAGTAATCTCCTATGATTTCCCTTTTTAGGAGTTTTCATCTATCATGAGGTTTTGGCAGAATTCCCTCAATTCTCTGAATTATCCTTACTTCAATCAGTTCGCTTAACATCCATATAACTTTTTCCGTTCAATCTTGAGACTCGCCTTGACTCCTTTTTTGATCTGCTAGAATTTATACTTATCATCCTGTTATATAACTTCTTGACAACCCTATCCTCATTTTTGGGCTCCACCACCTCTTGGGGCATTTGCTAAAGGAAGTTTTCGTGAGCAGGGGCCAACTTCATTTCAGTGATAGTTTACTTGGGCTTGGAACCTGCAGCCTCAAGAAAACGCTTGTGGAATACTTGTATCAAGTCTTAAGCATAGTCAAAGTCATGCACTTGAACCCAACTGTTCTCCGCCGCATAAAATCTATTCCATAATACAATATACTCAAGTATTCTTCTATAATGAGAGCCTACTATTTTCTCCACTTCCCACTCTGGCGCCCCATCCAAAAGATATGATTCAGGAGTCTCTGGTGGGGGCCCTCAAACAACGTAAGCTTGATTTCATGGAATACTTAAAAGGTTTGAAATGAGGAGGGAGATCCAACTGATATGAGGCTTGGCACACCTTTCTGACAACGTGGTGAAGCCCAATCCTCTTCAGTCCCAGTTTTTGCATGGTTGCTTGATTGGAATGTTTTATCCAGCATCATGATCTTTTTTCCTTGTACACTGGTCCAACTCATCTCATACCATCAGAAATTCTCCTTATAAGCCTGCATGGTCTCATTTATATTCGTGCTCACTCCCTAGTGTACTCTCTTGATCACTTTGGCAAAGCTCACCACCGCTTCCACCTTGGATACACAAGCGGATTCCATTTAAAGGTTGGATTGAGTCATAGTTGGTGAAGAGGGGGAACACCCGATTGAAGCATGTTGGGCGTTGCTATACTGAATTGGGCCATGGGGAGATGGAAAACCCAATCTGAATGATCTAAATGAATTAAACAACGCAGTAACTTCTCCAATTAATAGTTCACTCGTTAAGTCTGCCCATCTGATTGGGGGTGATAGGCAGTTAAACTTCAGGGGCGAATCTGAAGAGTCTTACACAACTCTTCTCAAAAGATGGAGGTAAACTAGGATCCACAATCGCTAATTATTTCTTTTGGATCCCGTGAAGAGCAAACACATGAGTGACGAAGAGCCTAGCCATCTCAGCCACAGTAACCGGTGTGCTGCAGAGAATAAGTGGGCGAACTTTGGATAATTGGTCCACCATTACCATGATAACAGCGTAGCCATCAGATACAGACTATTCCACAATAAAATTTTACTGATAAAAAAGTCCGAGGACCTTCAGCCTTTTAACTGGTACTAACAACCCCACTTATGGCTGGCGAATTGGCTTCATTTGGTTACAGACCAGGCACTCTTTACAAGGCCTGACCAGCTGCATGGCTAACCACTTCCAATTGTAAGTGCGGCGAATTAGCTCCAGAATCTTCGCTTTCCCAGGAAGATTGATTGTGATTCTGTCATGATGATCCTAGATGAGATCCAGGCGAAACGGTCCAGCGCAAACCCTTAGGCGCCTATGAAGCCACACCATCTAATCCTTCACATGCTAACTCATGGTAATATCCTCCTGATTCAATGTGATCTTAGCAAGGACAGCTTATATTCTGACAACAAATGGCTTTGAAAGTACTACTTTCTGAACATACCATATTCCTTCACATTTTCTAGATGAGCGAGCGCTGGACAGTGTTCTAAGGGAGAAGAATTTGAGACACAATTTTATCCAACAGGATCATCAAATGAGTATTATGCACCACTACCTCCTTAGGATCAGGAGCTAGTACAGTGTCGCAGCTCAAAGCATCCGCCAATCCATTCTTATTGCCCTTGAAAAATTTATATGAAAACAGAAATTGGGCCAGGGTCTCATGGCAGCAGCTTTTTCACGGAGTCAAGACATGAGGTGAGCGGTAGTACAGCAAGGCTCAGTGGTCTGTACATACATGAAAGGTTGGGATGAGCCATGCAAGTGATAATGCCAATAAATCAGCGCCTCAACCACTGCCAAATTAATTTTTGTCATAAACAGCGTAATTTAACTCGAGTTGATACACCTTCTGAGAAAAATATCCCACTGGATGCTCTATTCCATCTCCACCTACTTGTAATATGGCAGCTGCTATGGCGAAGTTGGAAGCATCAATATATACAAATAATTTGGGTTGGGACCATCTAGTACTAAAAAAATATATACAAATAACTGCTTTTCAGAATCTTCATGGTGATGGACAGATTTGGACAACATGGTGCACTTTAATTCTTGGAAAGCATCCTTAAAGATGGGGATCATTATAGCACTTTAGCTCCACTTACCTTATACAAGGGCGCCGTCACCTCAGAAAAATTGGGCGTGAATTTCTTCAAAAAATTACACGTCACCTAAAAACTCCTAAATTCCTTGACTGAAGTTGGAGTAGGCCACTCACAAATTGCCTTCTCAGTTTCTGGAGTTATCATGTGTTTTTGGCCAAACATGACATTGCCCAAAAGGTAACCTGAGACTTGAAGAATTTACATTTACAGATGTTCAGCGCTAAGGTTGGCTGCCTTTAACCTCTACACCACTTGTCGAAGGTGTAATATATGGGACTCATTGTCAGGGGTAAACTTCAGAATACTATCCATGTAGGCAACCGCGCATACCCCCAGCAGGTACCCAAAGCCACATCAATACGGCGTTGAAAAATAGCAGAGGCATTCTTAAGCCCAAAGGGCATAACCTGAAATTGAAAATTTTTTTATGGTTCAGAATGTGGTCAAGCACTCCTGGCCCTTCTTAATACAGATCTGATTGAGATCAGTTAGAAATCCAGTTTGGAAAAGAGTTTAGCCTTCTCCACATAGCGTGCAATCTGTGAGTCCAGCGGGATGGGATGCAAATCTAGTAAAGTGCATTGTTTAGATTCCCATAATCTACTCATGGGCGTAAAGTACTATCAGCTTTCTCCACGAAGAGGATTTGGGAGCATACTGGGGAGGTACGCTGAAAATAGCGCCTTTAGCTAACTGCTCCTTTACCCACACATCAAATGCCGCTTCCTCTTATATGGTCAAAGGGTAATCCGGGGGAGATATATGCACCAGATAAAAAATGAGCTTGAACTCACAGTCAAACTCTGAATGAGCTGTTAGTACATTGGCTGAAGCCTCATTAAACAATTTTCCACCCCTCCAAACAGGAAGGTAAGTGTACATCCAGAGAGGGCTTCAGCAACGGAGCAGGACTGAGTGTGTGGATATTAGACAGTGGCCAGATCGCCCTGAGAATAATCCTCAGACTAAGGGAAAACTAATATATCACCATCTTTTAGTTAAGGACAAGATGTTGTTTTTTAAGTTGGTCCTGACAACAAACTTTCAGCACCGCTCAAATCCCAAAAATAATGGGTTACAGAAGGTTTTTTAAAGCTGGAAAACGTCCATCAAATGATACTTGCCCACTAGATAATCCACTAACTCTAGAACTTTTAGTGCGGGAATATCTTGAGAATCCCCACCCCTAACCATACCACCTGGAAAGTAACTAAGCTCAAGGTAGTCTGCTAGGTCTTGGTCAATAAAATTCACAGATGATCCAGTATACACTAAAATACTAGTGCTGATTTTCTTAAAGGGGATGAAAGTGTAGCAGTCAACAAAAAATATCCTGAATGGTCTTTATTTATAGCAGCCAACGCCAACACTTCACCATAAAAATCGTTTTCAGGCATAATTATGCCTCCAGGGTAAGTTTACGCATCAAAACATTGAGAGGGATAGTTGCCAATCTTAATATTGAGGTCACATATCCCACCATACCTTCAGCAGTTGTATAAACCTTTAATATTTAAGTAGTAACACCTTTATCAATCTCCTGTGTATGAAGATCATGGTATAGTAAAGCGCAGGTTATCTGGGGTGATTTGGTATAATGAAATGGGTTCCATATTAGAGCTATAAGAAAAGATATTAATCTCGTTTTTACATAAGGAAACATCATTATAAAATCCATCTTGGGCCAAGCACAACACCATACCATGTCTGCGACGGGTTGTGCATCGTTATCCATGGCCATCACCACCAGGCTCTTCATTAATGATCGCGACTGCCTACCTGAACGTGGTGCCAAGAAAAACATTGTAATAATATCACTTTTATTAATTTCATTGGAAAGTCAAGTTACTAACTCATAAGCAAAGCCCCTGTACCTACCAGTTCTGAGCAAGAAGGGTGAGTACTTCCCAGTTGGAGGTAGTAAGATTATCGCCAAGATGCTGCAACCATTGGCAAAATGAGGAAAAGGTGGTGAGCACCTCTGCAACTGTGACCAATGGCTGGCGCACCCAAATCTCACATTGCAAAAGTCCACATGGATAATTCTAGTGCACACAAGAATAGTAGGTTGTCAAATAATGTAAGGAGAGTGTCTAAGCTTTCCTGTTCCCAGGGAGGCGGTGCACAGTGCACAGCCCCATCTCCAGCGAACTAATTGTCAGTATCATGGTGAGAATAGACCCACAGAGGGTGCTGAACCTAAAGTAACATAGGGCTAAAGTTTGCAACGTGGTATTTATTAAGTGGTACAAATTAAACCACAATATTTGGGTGGACCTCAAATGGGAGTCCATATCCAAGGGGTGAACAGGGCTAGAGTGCTTGGGTGTCTCAGTTTGAGGGGACCTGGGCGGACCAGTGAGGCAACAGATGTGAATGTAAGTTTTGGATAAAAATGGCTAACGTTTTGTAAGTTTTGGATAAAATTGGCTAACGTTTTGTAAGTTTTGGATAAAAATGGCTAACGTTTTGTAAGTTTACCCAAAGAGGTCCGCAAGCAGGCTCACCCAAGTAACATATGAAAATGGAAACTAATAGGATTTTATTATAAAGAAAGTTTACCAAAGAGGAAGGTTGGTCTCAAGTGATTATAAAAACAATAGTTGTGGAAGCATCATTTGATGGAAGTGGTGCTAAGCCTAGGTGCACCAATGAGCTCACACTTCCATCTGACAACGTACTATACTTTGTAATCACCTAACTTGAGTGATTGATTGAAGGAAAGGCTGACCCAAACCAGGAATTTGTAAATTGAATGTGTTTCAAACCCCGTTCACTGAGTAACTAAATTATACCATTATTGTTTAAATGGTAACTCATCCGTTTTAATGCCATTGCCACTATACATGGCTGGGCATCTCACACTTCCCCTAGACCAACCTGAGCATATATGGCCTGCACCCAGCGTTAAACCAAGGTGTGCCTTAAGTCAGAGAGTTCTGTAGCTTGACTTTTTTGAACTTTGGCGCCCAGCCTTGTCTTGGCTTTTGATCCCTTCAATAAAGTCATGCAAATATGGCAGTTCTTTAAAGATTCTTCATAAAGTAATTAAACCATTTGAGCAGATATCTAGTGGAATAATTTTTCCTTGCAGCGCTAGATTGATCTGCATCTGGACTTCTAAACCTTTTCATGTCATGGAAAGCGGAGCGCAGGAGACTGCAAGTGGGAAGACGCCAGGCAAAAGGTGCCAAAAGAGGGCAAAATGCACAACCAGTAGGAAGCAACATCCCAGTTTTTCTCATTTATATTTCCATATGAATTTTTCTGAATTAAAAACGCAGGCCAAACGGAAGCAGACCAATAGGGAGAAAAGTCCCTGATAGTTGAGGGAGTTTGGGTAGATATTGCAGCAGAAAAAAGTGAAATATGACGTGGTAAATTGGTCAGAATAGGCCACGGTTTGGGCACCAGTTTCACGCACAAAGGGAGGGTTGGACCAGAGGTAGAAGCAGAGTCTGGACATTGCGGTAGGCTTTAAATCAGGGGTTTCTTAGAAAAAATGTTTTTAAAAGTAGGGGGAAACTTAAGCAAAATATCCCAAAACTTTATTGAAGTTTAACTTAGTATCTGAGAAAAGAAAGTGCATTACTCGCCTTGGTCATTAATATATGTGGGAAGTTTCATGATGGTTTTAAAACAAATTAATTTAACCCATTCCTTGCTAAAAAGCTTTTATTTTTAGTGAAAAGTAAAATTTTACTTTTGCCAAATTATTTTACTTTGTATCAACTTATTTTGCTTTTTTGAGTCGGTTTTCATTAGATTTTCTGCTTCTTTGGTGTTATTTCCCTCAGCCCTGACTGGCAAAGCCAGAAACCATTTGTAGTAAATGAACTTAGAGAAGCTATTGTTTTCATCAAGGGTTCTGGCCTTGACTACATGGGCTCCTTATGTTTGGCTTTAGTATGGCTTTTTTTCCATGAAAAATGTCACTGTGACTTTTTTAAATCTTTAGAAGTTTTCTTCTCTTAAAACATTAAAAATTTAATATTTCCTTTTGGCACCTTCCACCAGCATTTGGTGGTAAAATGCAGTACAACCACATTTAAAACTGAAGTATAAATTTTTCTGTCCATATGATACATTGGGGGTTTCCCGCCAATAGCTTAATTATGCAGAGTCTTATGTTTTCCATTTTTTAAGTTCCTCCTTAGTCTGATCCTCATAAGCCATACTTTCTTAATATCTATTATTTTGACTACATCCTTCCACAGCTTTAAGTTTGTTCTTGTATGACATTGTACTGATATGTTTCTCTGTGTTTTGGCTTGAAAACTCAACAACCCCTTTAGTAAGTAACAAAGTATTTCTCCTAAGTTACTCCAATTAGCTCTTAGGTTTACTGCACAGGTACTAATTTTTGCATTAAAAGATTATTGATAAAGTATAGATTGAGTTTACAATAGTATGAAATTTATTGTTTCAATTGAGATTTTTACAACAAACTTGTTTTTTGTCATTATTAAAGTTTCATGTGAAATTATGATAAGCAGTCGCTACAAAGGCTATAAATTATTAGTTTTGTGGCTCTTTTGAAGAATGATTCAGTTGCAACGAAGTTATTAGTTCCGTTGCTATAGTTGATTCCAATTATAAATACAGAATCCTGTATGAAAAGAGACCAAAATTATGCAAATTGAGACAAAAATTGTGGTGTTTTATTAGTTATATATGAGGAATATTCATACTGGTAGATTTAGTAGGTATGTGTGAGGCTTTTCAAGGCGCACCTAAGGGAAGACTTTTTTTAAGATGACCAATATTGCTGATATTAATGCCATACTTGTGATGGCCAGATTTGACAATATTCTTATTTGATGAGTCCGATTCTCTTATATGATTTTTAACCTCATCGGATATCTTAGCATCATCCTTCAGAGAAGGTTGATAGCTCCAAAGGGTTGATTGTCAGTCCAGCGTATAATTAGATATCTCCAATGTAGATTTTACAATCTTATTAGAATGAGTTATCAAATCTTTATCTTGAGTAAATTTGGTCATGATAGATGAATCCCCAACAATGCCCCCCTTAAGATCTAGCCTAGGGGGCACATACTTACACTGAAATCTACTATGCACTCTATTGATAACAGTACCAATATCAACAGAGGCATGGAGTATTCAATATCCTGAAAATAAATAATATGGTACAAAACAACCCATAAGGTGCAAAGTTTGTAAATTCTTCCTCCTGGCCTATGATAATATAAGAGTACGAATCCCAACTTGTTATTCTGGTAGTTTAGGTCTACTAGAAATGGTTCTTTTCCCTCCCTTAAGGTGGTAGCAAAAGGGAACCTGAATCTAAAGCTTGCAACCAGATGATTTCATCAGCTAGTCTCCTCATAGCTAAATCAGTAGTTTGCGGGGAAGCTTCCTCAAGTATACATTGTACACTTGAGGGGAGGATAGGATCCCGACCAGATAAAGCTTTAAAAGGAGACATTCCAGATATACAATGGTAGCAAACTCTATAGGCTAAGATTGCACTAGGAAAGTAGGGAATTCATCTACTAGGGTCATTGGAAGCCATCTTTTGAAGAATGGTTACAAGGGTACCATTTGCTCGTTCAACCGCACCATTAGTAGAAGGATTAAATGGGGACATGAAAGACAGATAAGTACCCATTAACTTAGTAAGCTCGGACACCACCTGAGAAATGGAGTTTTCCCATTATCCAATAACAGGACTTTTGGGATAACATGCCTGGTGAAAACTTGCTTGAAAAGAAAGGCTGCCATAGCCTTTATGGTGACCGTGGAAACAGAGACAGCTTCAATCCATTTAGTAAAATGGTCGATAGCTAACAGAATAATTTGATGCCCATAAGCGGAAGTTGGGAGAGGACCCACCACATCAATACTCATAGTTGAGAAAGGTTTGTAAGGGCCCAAAATCTTTTATTGAAACTTTGGATTTCCACCACGTTGTTGTTGGCACATAAGACAAGACTCCAAACATCATGTACAGATTCCAG
>JAKSZP010015534.1:0-11661 GCA_022478985.1 Massospora cicadina | reverse complement strand
ACAATTTTCTCATTGTGATGCAACTGATTAGATAGTGGTCGATTGGTGTGGGTACAAGCCAGGATTGGGACCCTCAATGTTGACCTAACTGGCGAATTATTTGGGAATTGGGTGGATAAGTTCACTGGGAACCAACATCAAAGAATTTGGCAGCAGGCCAAATTACTGTCAGTTTGACCTCAAATGTCCAAACCAAGACTCAGCTGCGTTTTCATTGGTTGGCACGATGGCATTTGGCCTGACAAGCAGCGTGAATCCCCCAAGGCCACCCCACGTAGGGGTGGGACCATTTGGTTGGGAACAGGTTTGGGACGCTCAACCCACCCATGCCCAGTTGCTGGGCCATTCATTTGGTCAGAAACATTGCATTGGGCGCAACACCTGATTTGCTGGCAGGGAGCTTTGACCCCTCGTTGATGGTGTCCAATGCTGTTACCTGCCCATTGGGGATGGCCCCAACGATTTTGTGATGGGGGTGATTTTTTCATTTGTCGTGTTGGTCAAATTGAAACCGTCAGGCATTCCAGCTGATAGATCAGTCTTCATCCCTTTTTGACCATATGAAATCCAGACATCAGGCTGGTTGCAACTCGAATTTTCTTTGATTGATTTCATTTCAGTGATCTTGGTGCAGATTTCACTAATTCCCTGTAACAGTTTTGCTGAGGTGAGTGAGGGTACTGAGGGGAGGGATCCAAAGCGGAAGGGCTGTTACCCGGCGCTCATCTACCACGTGAGTGAGATTGCACTGAGTAATGAATGGTATAGCCATCATCTTCTGGTACCTTCTTGCTCTGGAACAGGAAATGGCCCAATCAACGCCCATAGAACGTTCCCTGAGACTTACAGGTAGTCAATTGATATTAGTATCTGGTCTTGAAACTGGATTGCTTCTTACTTGTAAGGCAGGCAACCAAGACTTTAACAATGGTCTCCATGATTCCTTCCCAATGGTACTGTTCCCTAATCCACTCATAAGTTTTCTTTACTCCCCATGGCCTAAAGTAGAGTGAGCCTCAAGTATAGCAGTTACACGTTCTGAGGGGCGAAGATAGGGTACACTTTGCCTCCACCTGTTTATGTAACTTCCCGCTCGCCACTTTGGTATTTTTTTTAGTACTAGATGTCCACTTTGGTATTTTAAGAGTGCCAGGTAAACATTTTTGGACAGGTTTATCCTTACCCTCCCATTCATCTGGGGTCATCAAGAGGTCATATAACCTTTCCACCTTGCTGTTATCCAAATTCAGGATTGGCAACCTAGTTATCCCATTAGCATTCATGTGAAAGATTCCAGCACAGTTTTCAATCTTCATGACTTAAGGTTGGAGCTTTAGAGCCCAATGCGCTAAACATAGCCAGTATGATCCTTCATGTTTTTCAACCATTTCAAGGAAGTGTGGTCTGTAACAACAATGAAAGTTGTTCCATATAATAAAGGGCGGTAGTGTTTTACAGCTAGCAACACGTCCAGGCATTCCTTCTCAATGACACTATTATTGTGTTCTGCTTTTTATAGCATCTCGCTAAAGTATGATATTGGATGATCAACCCCATCCTCATCCAGTTGGCCAAGATGTCCCTGAAAGCAAGTTAGAGGTGTGACAAATGGTTCTAACCATTTTTTCTCATTTTGACTCAAAATTTGGATTCCAAATTTCAAGTCAAAACGCCTGAGGGATTTTAAACTAGGGTGACTCAGAACCAGAGTTTTGCCGCTACAAGCTATGCTTTAGGCTCAAAAGAGCTTAAAGCATGGCCAGGTGAGGGCTTCCCAAAGTGCGACCTTTAAAAGGTCAAGTCCCATCATTCTGAACCACAGTTCAGAATTTTTGCAGCTTCTCTTGGCCGTTTGGGCCTCATGCCTTACATGAGCATTGGGCGCGACAAGGTTCTGTCACAAAAACAAAACCTTGAGCTTCTGGGGCATTGGCCCTCCCCAGTTGCTCTGTCTTTTCCTTGTTGCGCTTGCAATGCCAGAGAAATGCCAGGAACACCTTGCTCAATTTTATTATATTAAATAAAAATAAAGCATTACTTTGGGGATCTGTATTCTTGCTTACCTTCTGTTTTTTTCTGCATCTGACTTTTCCCCAAATTTCGAGAGTTAAAGATGGGTTGGTATTACTAAACCATTCCAGCTTATCTCAGTGGTCCAACTTGGCTGTTGGACCTATTTGGCGTCAATTCACTCTGCTGAAGATTTTGGCATCTGGCAAACAAAAACTGGGCAATTCCATTTGTTACATGATTTGAACTCACCTTTTATTCTTTTGCCCAATTCCAAGCTCCACTCACCTGACCTCATTGTTGCCTTAGGTCCCAGTTGTGAGTAACCAGCACCAGAGGGAGCCAGTGACTGATGGCCAACCCTGGAATCAAGGTGATGGTGGATGTTTATTTGGATGAGGTCTCCCCCTCATCAGAGATTGGAGGGCACCATGGGAACCTGGCCTAACAGATTCCCTCCCTTTTGGATCATCCCCTTTATGTGGTGGTTGCAGCCAGACCATGCTGGACCATGCACTATTTTAGGGATCACATCCCAGCCAAGTGCCAGGCATGCTCTTCACATTTCGTGGACTGATCCAGTAGCCCATTTCTAACTTGCTCTCGTTGGGGTTTCCCTCACCATAAGAAATTCAGAATTTATTCCAGATAAATTTCTTGTGGCTTGAGGTAACTCACCCCAAGAAGCCCTCATGGTGGCGGCCTCCTGCTTGTGAACTCTCTTTTTGTGGGGTTTCATTTTAGTGGGGGGTGATGTGATGAAATGGTTCCAACCATTTGTCTCATTTTGACTTAAAATTCAGATTCTGAATTTTGAGTCGAAACACTTGAGGGATTTTCAACTAGAGTAGCTTGAAACCAGGGTTTTGCCACTCCCATCTATGCTTTAGGCTCAAAAGAGCTTAAAGCATGGCCAGGAGAGAGCTTCCCAAAGTGTGATCTTTAAAAGGTTGAGTCACATCATTCTGAACCTCAGTTTGGAATTTTTGCAGCTTCTCTTGGCCATTTAGGCTTCATGCCTTACCTGAGCATTGGGCGCGACAAGGTTTTGTCATATAAAAAAACCTTGAGCTTCTAGGGCATTGGCCCTCCCCAGTTGCTCTGTCTTTTCCTTTTCATTCTTGCAATACCATAGAAATTCCAGGAATGCCTTGCTCAATTTTATTACGTTAAATAAAAATAAAGGTTTTTGGGGATTTGTATTCCGCTTACCTGCCATTCTTTTTCAGCATCCAAGGTTTCCCCAAATTTCAAGAGTTATAGATGGGTTGGTATTATTAAACCATCACAGCTTACCTCAGTGGTCCAACTTGGCTGTTGGACCTATTTTGGCATCAATTCACTCCGCTGAAGATTCAGGCATCTGGCAAATAGAATCTGGGTGGTTCCGTTCATTATAAGAGGCGTCAGTAAACAATATGAAAGGTTTACCATAGTCTGGGTGCCAAAGGATAGGATGTTGTTGTAGCAATTGCTTCAGAGTTCTAAAAGCAGCCTTTTGTTCAGCACTCCAATAAAAAGAAGTGTTAATATCAATATGCAGACAAGGGGCTCACTGAGCTGGGCAAACTTGGAGATAAACTAATGGCAATACCCTATCATGCCCAGAAATAACTGAATATCCCGCAGATTCTTAGGTGGAGGCATTTCTGCTATAGCTTCAGCCTTATCCTGTAGGGGTTGTATTCCTTCCTGGGAGATAACATGTCCAAGGAAGATCAAATTTCCTTTGAGAAGAGGTCACTTGGAGGGTTTTACATGATGTTGGACTCATGTAAATTCTAAAATACTTCCTTCAAGTAAGTAAGATGTTTTTTGAAGGTCTTTGAAAACACCATGATGTTATTTAGATAAACAATGATGCATCTTAACTTCAGGTCCTGCAAGATGTGGTCCATGGCTCTCTGGAAAGTTTCAGGCACATTGAAAACCCTTGAGGTAGTTGTGTAGGTTGGAGAGACCCTCATTGTAAATAAGAGTGCATTTCTCCTGATCTTGGAGAAAGGTACATTTACCAATATCCGCTAGCCAAGTCCATAGTGGAAAAGAAGTTAGAACTAGAGAGTTAGCCAGGGCATCGTCAATGCAGAGGATAGGATAGCTATCATTGTTGTGAGGTTGTTTAGTTTGTGGAAGTCCATGACTATCCGATGACCTCCCTTTTTATTTTGATAAGCAAGAGGGGGGAGGACCAGGTGCTTTAAGAAGAGACCAGTAACCCTGCGTCTAGTAACTGCTTGATCTTAGTCCTCATTTTGCTGCTCTTCCACCTTTAAATTGTGATATGGTTTAGACCAAATGGGATGGGCATCACTCACATCAATGGAGTGGCTCCAGTCCTTCATGTGGCCATAGTCAGTATTTGACTTGGAAAATATGTCACTATAGCCTTCCAATAGGGTATGGACTTTTTCAAGCTTTTCTGGGGTCAGCTCATCTGAGATTTGAAAATTTGGTAAGTGTAATCCGATGGAGCGCCCCCTCTGCTTGGACTGGGTAATGTTCTTGTTTCCATCAAAAAAGGGTCTGAGAAGGACAGCTGCCCCTCTCATCTCACAGGGTGACCTCGCCCATGTGGTGGACAAGTGATAGTAACAGCTGTCCCTTTAATGATCCTGCCATCCATCCCAGTATTAACTTCTGGAAAATTAATAGAACAAATTAAGGGAATTTTTGCTGATCTATCAGAGAGTTGGCATTATCTTTAGATGTAAGGTTTGTATAAAGTTGAGGGCACAAGCCTTTGGAATCAAGGTCCAAGAGCCCCAAACCCTCGACAACAAAGCCCAATGGGCGTGTACTCTCAGCAAATAAAGTGTCTAGTGTCAAATTTTTGGCAAAGCTTTCCAATGGCATTGGGCCATTGGAAAGTGTTGCTGACAGTTCAAAAACCCTTCCTGACAACAAAAAATTCCATCTGACATTCCTTGCTTGGTCAAAAAGATGCCAGAGCAACCAGGTGTGGGTGGGTTGGGTGCCCTGAACCTGTTTCAGACCTCATGGGCCGCCCCTATGTGGGGTAGCCTTGGGAGGTACCCATGACCCATTGGGTAAGATTCCATCAATCCAGTTATCAAAACTGAAGAAAATTGGAAATTTGGGTGTCCATGGACAAACTGACAGCAACTTGGCCCACCGCCAATACTTTTGAAGCCAATTCAGATTAAGTTTGTCCCCCTCGCTCAAATTTTGCCAGGTTGAGATGAATCTTGAGGGCTACAATCCCATGCTTTCCTAAGCTATCCCCTAAAATTAATTGTCTAATTGAGCAGTCGTAACACACTGAGAGAATTAATGGTTGATTCTCTTATTTTAACTTTAATAAAAATCTTCACACACTCAAATTTATATAATTAAGTTCAAATTTTCTTTCTGAACCATAACATTCACAATGTGGCCCTATGGCCCGCATATCAACTGGGCTGTCTCAATCATACTTCTAATTTTGATCCCCACCCTAGTCACTTGGGCCTACTGTGCCAAGTCCTTTATAAATTTTCCCCTGATCTTGCAACTCACTACTCCCAGGCCATTGGCCTTGGAACTGCAACGGCCTGGTTTCTAGCCAGGTTGACCTTTATATCTGCAGCCTGTTGGCACTACATTGTTACTCATATCCCAGCACTCTTAAACGTCATTTGTGCGGCAATGCTCTGGCATTCTGGCCTGCCTTTTTGGTGCTTCTAAATCTTGACTGGCAGGCCAGTCTAAACTTTATCTGCCGTTGCCCTGACAGTAAGGTACATAATAGGTTATCTGTTTGCAAGCCCATATCCAGCGTTAAGCCAATGAAGTGAATGCATTTAATATAATCTTTAGGGAATAACAAGCCTCTGCCAATCTCCTGGTGTTTTCTTAAAATGATGTCCTTGTGGATGAGGATCCCTAAAAGAATGGTGATGGGTTTTTTGTAGGATGGGTCAAGGATGCTCAGCTATACACAAGGGTCCAGGGGGCTGACGTCCTCAAGACTTAGGATGTGCAAAAAGCAGTGATGCAGGATTTGGAGCATGATTTTTGTTTCAACCACTCATTGCTCAACATACTTAATTATTATTTCTTCTGAACTGTAAAATGGAATACCCTCCAAAGCATCCACTAAATCGGGAAATTTCTTTGTATTTCACCAAAAGGTGATATAATGCAAAGGTAAAGCAGAAACTAGGTATTCAACTAGCAGGAATATTCAAAGCTTGTCAGGATCTTTATTGGATTAGACTAAAGGGACTTCATAATTGAGCAAGGAGAGGAACCCTTGCTTCATGTTGATAATTTCCTCATATCCAATCATAAACTTGGTACCTTTTATCATGCCATAGGTATTTTTGTCTGAGGCCACTGCAGGGGACAATAAGATAAGCTTTTCAATTTGAAAGGGAAGAGAAGAATAAGCCTTAACGGTGCAAGTGTTTCTTGGCCCCACAGTTTCAAACTCTTGAGTATATTCCAAGTCAGGCGCCAATTAAATCTTTTTGATAAGCTTAGAGGAGATTACATTCACTAGGGAGCCAGTATACAGGATGGTCATCACCTGTACCTTATTGATGACCACCTCCACTGGGTTACAGTCCCATTAAAGTCAAGAAAAAGGGCTAGCACTTCCTTAACATGGAAGGTGAAGACAAGTTTTCAACGGTCTTGGGAAATCTCTCTTTAAGGGACTTTAATTTATGACCATGTTAGATAAGTTGAATCAATGTGGCCAAAAACTGGTTGGCATCACTAGCGGTGTCAACAACCTCAAAGCACCCCAGAATTTGATTGAGGCTGTTTCCTTAGGTACCATAATCTAAATACCTTCTTCAAGGTTCAAACATTCTGGTATCCACACTTTAATGGGAGCTTTTAGAATGTAGTATCCCACATTCTCATGACCCTCTTCAGATTCATCAGAGGGGTTGTCTATGAAACTCAAAGGAGCATTAGGTGAAAGGTTGAACTTAGGCATGGTAGTGGTCAGTAATTGATACCCTTTGTTTGCTGTCCCTTTCTTAGGACAGGGGATGGCTTGTGGATGTTCTGCTACCACATTGATCATGAGAGTAGGCGTTTCATATCAGCGGCCTTAGGCTTAAGCTTTTTGGTAACTGGCTTGGGTTGCCCTTTAGAGGTAGGTTTCAAGCTGCAGAAGGCTAGAGAGGATACAAACTGCATACCAGAAGAACTATGACAACTGAGCTGCGGCAGGAGGCCTCTCAGGGGAGGGAGTGACTCAAGACACAGTGTCAAACAAATGTACGGGACACCTTTTAGGAACATTTGATGGAGAAAAACACTGCCCAGCTATAGATGGAGCACTTGGGCTAAACTCATATGGAGGGGGATATCTGCTTTGAGTTGCACCATGGAAAGAGGTTTTGGGATGGTCACAAGCACAGGAGGGGCCTTGGGGGTTACCATGGACTCCCTCTACTGAAATATGATTGGAAGCTACTTAATAATTAAAACTTGGGGGTTCAACTCCACCCCTTTATTAGTCTCAACATTATAGAATTCTACAAACTCTAATAGAGACTCCTTTATGTCATGGACATTCCAAAAATAGTGTTTTACAGAGATTTTCCATGCTAAAGATGTTTGAAAAGCTAGACCAGTTAGGATGGCAGCAACAACTTCATCAAGTGTAGCATTTTGGCAAGTAACAGTGATGGGTACCCTGCAGAAGTGACAACAAAAGTGGTAACCAATTCCCCTTTTTAAGGATTGAGGCACATAAATGCCTGCTTGTTCCTTTTTAAACTCTGCGTTGAACCAAATTTCTTAATAAGAGCTGCCTTAAATTCTGGCCAAGTACTAAAGCTATTCATTTGAGGAACCATTACCTCTTGCATGATGACTTAATCAAAGAAGGATTTACCTGATTTTTTGGTGCTCAGTAATCCCTTTCATTGTAGATTCATATACATATAGAAATGAAGCAATATTACCCTCACCAGGGATGAACTTGTCTTTAAAGAGGGTTTTAAAGGGGGCAAAGTTACTGTTGGTGGGGGTAGAAACAGCAGGAGCAGCTTGCTTAGGAGCTGAGGAGGGGCACTGTTCAAATTTCTTAATCCAACCAGAGAGTTAGCTATCTGCTGTTCCATGGCATCTAACTGTGGTTTACTTTCAACTGAGAGGTTAGAAAAATCCCTCCCTTGAACATTCTTCATTTTTATAAAAAAAGGGTTGTGGTGTACAGGGTGGCCAGTGTAGTGAGCATCATTTTGTTGAATTCTTCTTTCTTGTGCTTTCAGGTACCAATAGTTGGCAGGATTTAAACATCAAATTGATAATTCTTTTTTGCTAAATGAATTGGCACACTTACAATATACAAAACTATAAATTAATTCTATAGTAATATTCTAAGTTGGAGCTTGGGTGAGATAAGTAATAATTCATTAGATGGCTTTCCCTAGTATTTAGGTCATTGAAGGCTAATAGTGGGATAAAAACTAATTCAGTATATGTGGGATATTGAGGCTTAGATGAGTGGGTAAAGTGACTTATCAGAATGCAAAATAATCTTCTCACCTCATTTGGCTTTATCACAACATGATTGGTCTACCATGGGAAGGATAAAATCATGGGGAAATGATTTTATATTGTAACCAATCATTTATATTAGAATTAAGTTTCTTGAGGCTAATCTCCATCTGCTTTTGCTCATGATTGGTGTAAAAATTTCTTCACCCTTCATGACCTCCCCAAGCATATAAAAGAAGGTGGCTTTTAGTAGAAAAAATCACTAAATTGGTGCTAGTTCTTAGGTGACCCTCCAACTCAGGTGAGGTATTCAGTCAAGAGTGAGTAACAAGGGCAACTTGATCTATTATATTTTGACTGAAGGCAAGTAGTATAATGATTACTTCAAGTTAAAGCATTCTGCTAAGAGAGAGGTGGGCTTTTATTTAACCAAGGTAAGCTGACCAAAGGATGGACATTACCAAACTAAAACTAAAAATCATAATAAAAAAATAATGATTTAAACAAAATGCCCAAAATGGACAGATCAATTGAATCATACCTAACAAAATATCCAACCAGGTGGGCAGCGAATACTGCTATCCCTCCATTGCAGAAGGGGAGGGGGGATCAGGGGGCTTGTCTTCAGCTGCATCCATTTCATCCCAGAGTAGGGTGCATGTTAAGGCAGATAGTAAGGGTGTGGGGGCATCAGCGGCATGGGGCTTGATATCCTTGATGACTGGAACTTCCAAATAGTTGCCAGCCATCATAATGCCAACAATGTATTTGGCCAAAGTGTCTTCAGATTTGAGGTGGGCATATGGGAATTTAACAAATGTGGTAATGTTGGTTCAGGTGATTTTTGCTTTCAGATTCCGTGCTACTGTTACCACATTCTAGATAGCTTCAGTGACATTTTTTTGTAAAGTTTTCATGTTGATCTTACTTTGTGCAGTAAGATTTTTGGGGATGACAGGAGGTGGAATTCCTCCTGCAAGTGCAGCCACAGATTTGGCAGCAGCTTTGCAGAGTGGATGGTAATCTGGTGTGGCAGCTGCTTTTACTGCAAGCTGGTGGTCACTGTAGAATGGTTTATGTGATAGGTTGTGGGACATATTTCTGAGGTGGGAATTTTGTATCCCATTCTGCATTACAGAGCCACTCAACTTGCAGCATCAGTTCTTCAATGATGTTACCTGATTTGTCAATTTCATCCAATAACTCCCATGGGTTTTGGTTGAATTGGATTGGGGAATCAGCATACAGTTGAGGTTTGTTCAATTTGTTTGTGGATGCCTGGGATCAAACTGGGATCCAATCTGGTATTTGATCAGATGAATTATTTATGGCATTGGGGCAAGGTGGATACTGATTAGTAGCTGCAGCTGTAGCATCAGGCATTGGAGGAGGGGAAGTTAGGATCATACCCCATGTCAGAGTTGGCACAGGGTGGGCAGCAGATTGGTGGGCATCAGGCAAACTTTTAGCATCAGCGGAAGTTTCTGAGTATGGGCATTTGCATTTCTAGTGGTATAACTCAAAACAGGATGGACAAATCATCTATCCACCCTCAACGCGGGCCCAGAATGGATGGTTGGGGGCAGATGGGATGGTGGCATGAGGGGGAATTGTCAAAGAAATTTTTATAAATTTAGGGTTGATTGTGGCATATGCCCAAGGCCCAGAGAGGCATGTGGCCCCATTTGGGACCACAAATTGTAAGATGGGGTTGGAGCCATAGGCTGCCAAACCTTTCATCAGCTCCTGATGGAGCACTTCAGGAGGGAGGTAGGTGGGCAAACCAGTGAACTGGACCACCAAGGTGGTATCCATTGGGAGCCAGGTCTGAGTTGTTAGAAGGGGAATATTATTAAATACTAATGGCACCATTGCTGCAGTGGCTGTATCAGCTTCATAGGGAAAGCCAAGATCAAAGTACCCCTTATAGGGGTAGAAGTCAATAAAACAGGCTGGTGTCATCACCACCTGAGCCACTTTAATAATAGCTTGGTCATTGTAGGGGAAGAATTACCTATATTTGACCCTAAGGCCAAAATGCATGTTGCTCCAGGGGAGCACCAGGGGGCAGTGGGGCACCACTTGGGTTCATGTGAGATAGGCATCGAGATCCTTGGGAGGAACAAATTGTCCCAAGGGTTTTGAATGACTAGATGAGCCAGTCTGAGCATATTTTCCCATCAGATGGAAAATGGAGGGGGGAGTTTCACTGCTGCCCCATGCTGGGACAGTCAGCGGTGGATCTGACAACATTGGAGCAAGACTTTGGTGTGCAATTAAGTGTTTGCTTTTAATTAACTAAATAAATTGCTCAGAAAGTTATGCCGAGCAGAGAGAGAAGAGAGAGGTGGGCTTATATTATTAAAATTAAGATTATTATTTTCATAACATTTTTCTACTGAAGCTGGGATAGCAATAATCTGACACCTATCTTATTATTATTTTATTTTAAATAGATTGAAAAGATATAATAATAAAAGTAAAAAAGATAGGGTGGTTACCTAGCAGGGTGAAACTTGTTATACTCTGGTGCAGCTTTGATTTGTAACAGGTTTGAAACCTATACTATCTAGGATAAAATATTTTTCCTCCTATCCCCTATTGATACTATCTTATTTATAAAGATTGAATAAAGATATGGATATTCAAAATAAAAAAGGATGATGTGATTGTCTATCAGAGTAGTTCCTGCTACCATTAAATTTTTATTTTATAAAAATGAGCTTTTTAAGTGATTATAGTTATTTGGTTAATTTTATAGGTTCAATAGTTTTGACTGATAGTTGATTGTATCTATAATATAAAATCTAAAACAATTTAAGTCATCTGATAAAATAATAACCTGTGACAGCATGGGAATCTGGCAGCTAGTAAAGATATATAAAAGATGTGTGACAGCTCTCTCTTGGGTTGGGCACCACTAGTGCTAAATAAAGTTAATTTTTATTGAGGTGGGCCGACCTGGGGACGATACCGCACCGATTAGGGAAGTGAAGAAAATGGGAAAGGAGGATAAAACCCGGAAAACCTCCATGCGCGGCGTATGATAGGCCAGGAACTCCATGGACCGCCTTTGCTATTCGCTATCTCAGTTCGGGGCATTGGTGCGCAAAACCAACCAGTCAAAATCGTCCCCTACCCAAAGTCCATTACCGGGATCGAACTCGGGAGGCTAAATAAAGTAAA